>RJWK010025404.1:0-27703 GCA_004363435.1 Platanista minor
AAAGCAGAGCTATACAGACAAAATCTCACACAGAAGAATACACATACACACTCATAAAAAGAGGAAAAGGGGAAAAAAAAAATCTTGCTCTCAAAGTCCACCTCCTCAACTTGGGATGATTCGCCGTCTATTCATGTATTCCACAGATGCAGGGTACATCAAGTTGATTGTGGGGATTTAATCCGCTGCTCCTGAGGCTTCTGGGGAAGGAGGGAGACGCAGGAGGGAGGAGATGTGGGAACATATGTGTATGTATAATTGATTCACTTTGTTATAAAGCAGAGACTGACACCATTGTAAAGCAATTATACTCCAATAAATATGTTAAAAAAAATTAATTAAAAAATAAAAACAAGCAAACAAAAAAAATAAATAAATAAAAAAATAAAAACAAGATTTCCCTTTCTCTTCTTTGTTCCCACAGCTCCCGGGTCTCAGCTTTGGATTTGGCCCCGCCTCTGCGTGTAGGTCGCCGGAGGGCGTCTGTTCTTCGCTCAGACAGGATGGGGTTAAAGGAGCCGCTGACTCTGGGGCTCTGGCTCACTCAGGTCCGGGGGAGGGAGGGGCACGGAGTGCGGGGCGAGCCTGCGGCGGCAGAGGCCGGCGGGACGTTGCACCAGCCTGATGCGCGCTGTGCGTTCTCCTGGGGAAGCCGTCCCTGGATCACGGGACCCTGGCGTTGGCGGGCGGCACAGGCTCCGGGAGGGGAGGTGTGGAGAGTGACCCGTGCTCGCACACAGGCTTCCTGGTGGCGGCAGCAGCAGCCCTAGTGCCTCAGGCCCGTCTCTGGGGTCCGCGCTGGTAGCCGCGGCTCACGCCCGTCTCTGGAGCTCCTTTAAGCAGCGCTCCCAATCCCCTCTCTTCGCGCACCAGGAAACAAAGAGGGAAGAAAAGTCTCTTGCCTCCTCGGCAGGTCCAGACTTTTCCTGGACTCCCTGCCAGGAGCCGTGGTGCACTAACCCCCTGCAGGCTGTGCTTACGCCGCCAACCCCAGTCCTCTCCCTAAGCTCCGACCGAAGCCCGAGCCTCAGTTCCCAGCCCCTCCCGCCCCAGCAGGGGAGCAGACAAGCCTCTCGGGCTGGTGAGTGCCGGGTCGGCGCCGAACCTCCGTGCGGGAATCTCTCTGCTTTGACCTCCGCGTCCCTGTTGCTGTGCTCTCCTCCGCGACTCCGAAGCTTCCCCCTCCGCCACCCACAGTCTCCGCCAGCGAAGGGGCTTCTCAGTGTGTGGAAACCTTTCCTGCTTCACAGCTTTCTCCCACTGGTGCCGGTCCCGTCCCTATCCCTCTGTCTCTGTTTTTTCTTTTTGCGTTTGCCCTACCCAGGTACGTGGGGAGTTTCTTGCCTTTTGGGAGGTCTGAGGTCTTCTGCCAGCGTTCAGTAGGTTTTCTGCAGGAGTTGTTCCATGTGTAGATGTATTTCTGGTGTATCTATGGGGAGGAAGGTAATCTCCGCATCTTACTCTTCCGCCATCTTGTCTCTCTCACAAGTTTTGATTGCAACTAATATGTGACATTGTTTTACATAAATGGTTAAGCCTATGTTCCACAAAATACGTTCCCCTTTTCCAGGCCTACAAATTAGCTGACAATTTCTTCCATTTAGTGGGTTCCTTTATTTATCTTAGATTGAATAATAGTCTGTTTTCTTCTTCCTTCTTCAAATTGAACAGTTTGGGAGTGCTGTGCATCATTCTGCCAGCTACCCCTGCGAGTTCTTGAATAAAATTTGCTCAGATGTTTTATGGTCTAAACAGGTACTTCCAGTAGAACTTTCTGTGATGATAGGAGTGTTCTAAATCTGTGCTGTCTGGTCAGAAGGCACTACTGTAGTCACAGGAAGCTATGGAGCCCTTGAAATATGACTGGTGACTCTATGGGACTGGATTTTTTATTTTATTTAATTTTAATTGAAATTTAAATGGCTACATATGAATAGTAGCTAGTGAGTTGGACAATGTAAGTATAAACCTTCAATATTACAAAATGACCTTAAATATTAAAAAATGATCCTAGGCTCTTCAATCCCCAACATTCTTTCCTTTACCTCTATTTATGCAAAATATTACTATCCCTGCTATCTGGAGTTGGGTCAGTTTCCTTTCTTTACATTTTATTGACAGTCTTGACATAGACTTGAATAACTGTCTTCTTTATTGGAATCAGTCAGAACTGGACACACTCCAAGTATATAAAATCTGGATGATCTAGATAAGTGTGTAAAGGCCTCCTTCATCCATTCATTTCCAGCAGAAAATGAATTCAATGATTAACAGTGAAGTGTGATTATACAAGCAAATTCTGGGAAAGGTTATATATATATACGTTTTAACAATAGAGGGACAGATTATTCATACTGATTACAGGTGTGTCTTTAAAATCTAGTTATAGGGGAAAATGGCCAAATACTATGAATACAAATATGCATCATGATGACTGTAGGATTAACCAAGTGACCTTAAACGAAAATAAATACATAATGATGAAACTAAACTAATCACAATTTATGCTAAAAAGAGAGAATGAAGATAAATGCCAAGTCTACATCTTATCTGTGTTGCAATTATCCTACGAAGTAACTATCACTCACAGGCAGGCTCAGTAAGAACCTGCTACAAATCCATCAATGCACGGCAGCCAGATTTCATAGCAAAACATAGATAGGATTTTAGTTTAGTTTAGTTTATAAAACTTTAGAACTCACTTGAGAGGACAGTCAAATTGAATACAAATTTACCATCCACGTAAATTGTATCATTCACCTGGAAAAACTGAAGGAAGGTCGTGCTTTGCTTTCGATTGGTTCACAGCCCAAAGGACTCTCACACTTTGAGAATCCCCTGCTCTAGTCATTGAACTTAGACTCTTTGTTCTCTGACACCGTGTTCCTCCATTTGGGTCATAGTCTGCTGAATTTAAATAGATAAACAAGCAGATAAATAAGTAAGGATCAGTTACATGATGTTTACCTGGACTGGATGTAAAAAGGCATTCATATCTACATTGAGATTTTCCTCACCGTTCTAAAATATAATCTTTTCCATCATGAAAGCCCTCTTGATCCTTACACATGAAATCAGGGGGAAACAAAGTAAAGGAAATTGGAAAGCTGAGAGGGGTCAGCAAGAAGGTCCTTTGGAGCATGGAGAAAGTCGTCAAAGCAAATGTAACCTCCCAAGTATACCTGAGTCCAGGTCTGTCCTGTGACATTCTTAAGGGAAATCAGATCTCCCAGACAGAAAATCATTCACTTATTCAACAATATTTACCTGGTCCTGCTTAGCAACCTTATCCTAGATGTATGAAAACAGAAAAGCTTAAACACTACCTTCCAGGGATTACAATCTATTCAGTGAGACTAATTCATCAGACTCATTCTGAACCTAAAGTGATAAAATATAGTTCATCTTAGCATTAGGCAATGCTCTTATTTTCTAGGGTGACATGTCACATCCAAATAATCCAGAAGTTTCTATTCATTTAACTATTTTTGTATTATTATAGTACTGAATAAAATCAGGTTAAGAAATCATTTATCCACAGCAATAATGTTAACAGCATTATGATAATTATGGTGATAATTCTATGAAAAATAAATATGTAAGCCATCCCTAAACATCCAAAAAATTCAAAAGTCATGTGGAAATCAAACATGAGAGTCTCTTATTTTTGAAGAGCAATGTAAAAGTCAATGTATCAAGAAGAATAGTTCCACAACCTGAGGTGGAGGTCTTCTCTAGAAAAATAGAACATTAAACTAATCTTAATATTTCTATGAACCAAAAATAAAAAGATAGTGTGTCCAGTCTGAAACATAAGCAAAAGATTTGTTTAACCGTCCTGAATCTAAGTTCCTCCAGTCAACTCAATAGTGTGAACTACTTGTGAGCCTTTTCACCCAACAGATCCTTAGTAGAGAAGAGTAAACCAATGATTTAATTTTAATGCTTCACATTATCCCTGGGAAAATCCTTAGAAAGTTTTCTGTGACACATCCATGATAGATTCCAAAATATACTGTTACTACAGTACAAACTCATTTATACAAATAGATTATAACCTAACATGATTTCTGTATTTAAAAACATGGATATCCACAAGTCCAGAGGGACCACTCCTCATACACTCACACATAACATAAATTCCAGCTTTGGAAGTAGTCACAAGCAAATCTTTTCAGCCCTTCATCCATATACATTCAGATTCTACAGAGGTTATCTCCAAAGAGAGGTGCTCATACCCCTGAGGACTGTATGAGAAGAAAATATTAGAACACCTACTTACGTGTATATAAAAAATAAGAAATAGATTAAGGTTACCAATATCTTCCATACTAGGTCCCTCACTTGGTTCACTCGTTAGATGGTCACGTGAATGTACAACACCAGAGGTCTCCAGAGGGAAGTAGAGGAGTTCCATTATACCAAAGGATTGGTATTGGCAACCTCACCCAATCTCTGCTTCTAGCAAACTTCAGTAAGTTGTAGTTTACATGTGCTAAGTGTAATTAAAAGTATTTTGTCTTCATTAGTAGACTCCTAGGCACTGGAGTCTAGCTGTTAAAAGGAGAGTCTCTAAAGCCAAAATGGCTGGGGTCAGATCCTGCTTGACTTTGAACAAGTTTCTTGTTAACTTGCCTCTGCCTTAGTTAATCTCATCTGTAAAATGGGAATGAAACTGAATTGATAATGTATGTAATTATGAGATTAACTGAGTTAATATTTGTAAAGCGCTTAAAACAGTGCCTGGAGAATAGTAAGCTCCATATAAATCTCTGTTAAATAAATATGTACTCATGAGACAAGGAGTGTCCTTGAAAATATTTTGTGCTGCAGAGAGGTTCATGGTTACCCCATGGCAGAACATTTCAAACTCTTGTCAAACTTTACGGTGAATTATATAGTTTTCTTTTACAGAGAAGAAATGTTTTCCAAATTTGCTGATCTTTTCTGCGATGATCTGGGGGAGACAAGTAGAGAAACCCCAATTGCCCATCCAGACAGGTCAGTCAAAGACAAGAGGCAGACAATAATCAGGATGGATGTGCCCCAGTCAATATCCTGTTTGATCAATGTGGAGCATCCTAGTAGATATGAAAAAAAAGAAAATTTGCTTAACTTTTCTGTGATAGTGCCAGTCAATAGTAAGCCTCCTACAAATATTAAGACAAAACAAAATGAAATGAATCTGTCCCATCAAGGTGAAGGTGAGATTTTAGCAATAAGTAAGAAAGTAACTGCTTCTTTTTGAGTACTATGGAAACAGCCTTTGGAAAATGGGTGTTTAGAAATGTTTATATCAGTGTGTGATTTTGTTTGAAAATGATGTGTCATTCATTAACATTTTTATTTCTACACACACAAAAAATCTTGGAAACAGAATTTTCTAACTTGTTACAAAAATATGGAGTTGCATTGGAGTTTGGAAATGTTTGAAAAACTTAAAAAGCAAAAAACATCCCATGTATACTTCATATTTTTATTTATTTTTAAGTAGTGTTTCTTTTATCTTTGTCACATTCTTTTAAAATTTTACCTTTATGTATGCTTTATGCCCATAATATGTTTGTCAAGAAGGAATATGTATATAATTTGTAAATAAATAATTAAGGGTTATATGATGAAAATATATTTACTGCTATGGGTGCATGATTTTAAAAAAAAAGAGACTACCATTCCACTACCTAGAAATGGTCATTCTTGAGCACCTGCTGGGTGACAGAAACTTATCATACTAACCTTACTTAATCTTCATGATAAGTCTAAGAGATAGGCACTTACATCATTCCTATTTTACAGAATAGAAAACTAAGGTTAAAAGAAGTAAAATAATTTCCCTAAAGTCATAGAGCATGCAAGTGATTGAATCAGGATTGGAACACGGTTTTATCTGGCTTCAAGGACATAATGGTAGCCATGCTGCTCCACTTTCCTAAATATAGAAGGATTGTGCTGATACCACACAGCAAAATAACTTGAACAGATAATAGCAGAACATTCAGACTGGTTAACCTAAAGAAAAGATATTTAAAAGATATTTTGCTTACATATATACAGACAGTCTTTAACTTTCAAATGGTTTGTGCTCTAAACTGGGAAATCATTTGTTAGGAATGTAAATAGAATGCATTTTCTTATAGAAACAAAACTAAAGATAGCAGCTGAATTTCTGGAATATACACAATCCTATTCTTCTCATAAGACATCTGAATTATTAGATATTAGCAGTGAAAAATAGCAGAAAACCAAAGTTCTGCAATGTCAGCAATTGAACACACACATAGAATCAGAATATTGCTGCTTAAGGAAAAACACGTTCTAAAGGACTGTGATAAGGTATAGGGAAATTTTGTGCATGTTTCCAAAGCAATAGTTCCTTCT
The DNA here is from genome assembly GCA_004363435.1 of Platanista minor. NCBI lineage: Eukaryota > Metazoa > Chordata > Mammalia > Artiodactyla > Platanistidae > Platanista > Platanista minor. Next base: position 6,379 of record RJWK010025404.1, read on the forward strand.
TTTCATGGACTTCAGAAGTTAATGGTATCAGTTCTTTACAAAGCCTAATTTAACTTCAAAGTATATAAATTTAATGTTCTTGATAGAGGTGTATAATTAGTGTTCTCTTACTTTTATCAGAATTGATTAAGGCTGTTTTCTGAGCTAAGGAAAAATGGGCAAATGGGCAGAGAGAAAGAAAGAGGGGTTGAGAGTTCAATTTTCCTGAGATAAAGTTAGCAGAAAAAGAGAATAGGAAGATTAGCAATGACATGTATATATGTAAAAAACACTGTCTTCAGTAAACTGGCATGGGGTGGAGAAAAGAGACACAGCATAGGGGCTTCCCTGGTGGCGCAGTGTTTGAGAGTCCGCCTGCCGATGCAGGGAACACAGGTTCGTGCCCCGGTCCGGGAAGATCCCACATGCCGCGGAGGGGCTGGGCCCGTGAGCCATGGCCGCTGAGCCTGTGCGTCCGGAGCCTGTGCTCTGCAGCGGAAGAGGCCCGCGTACCGCAAAAAAAAAAAAAAGAGACACAGCATGGCAAGTGCTTATTCAAACCCATTCACTGTGGCTCTGCTAGGTGCCAATTTTGCTGTTATATTATAATCTTGTTTAATGTTTTTGGATGAGGTAGGCCCTCCTTCTCCTGAGATTGCCAGGAGCTTGGTTGCTTCAGGGCAGTTTGGTTGTGGTGGTGACTGGGATCGATAGGCATCAGATGTCTTGAAGGACAGATGTCAGGTATGTCGATTGCAAGAACATTCTCAAGGTGGCTTTGAGAGCAGAGAATGACTAATGACCAAATTATGAGTCCAGAGTTTTTAATTCAAGAAGCACTTAAGATGCAGCATTATTCTTTTTGGCAATGAATTAAATTCAGCAACCTTCCCTGAGAGAAATATTTAACTAATCACTCTGTGAAATCTCCCAGGATTCTCTAGCTCTAAAGAGGAAGAACATTAGAATTGGAATACTTTTCAGAGAATACTTCATTCTCATCTTTACGAGGAAAATGTTTTCTATATTTTCAGTCAGCTTCCCTAGATTGTTGCACTTAGAAATACACTGGATACACTGGCTACTCTCTTCTTACTTACAATACACTTTTTTATTTTTTTTGACTTAAAAAGAAATTTATTTTCTCACAGTTCTGGAGCCTAGAAGTCCAAGGTAGGTGTCAGCAGGTTTGGTTTCTCCTGAGGCCTCACTTCTTGGCTTGCAGATAGCTGTCCTCTCACTGTGTCCACCCATGACCTTTTCTCTGTACATGTGATCCCCTGTGTCTCTCTTCTTATGGATCAGGGCCCCACTGTAATGGACTCATTTAAACTTAATCACCTCTTTAAAGAAATTTTTTTTCCAGTCTAACTGAGATATAATTGACATATAGCACTGTGTAAATTTAAGGTGTGCAGCATAATGATTTGACTTCATACATCATGAAATGATTATCAATAAGTTTAGTGAACATCCATCATCTCATATGGATACAAATTAAAGAAACATTTAAACGTATTTTTCCATGTGGTAAGGACTCTTAGATTTACTCTCAACAAATTTTGTATATAACATACAGCTGCGTTAATTATTTTTATCATGTTGTACATTACATCCTAGGACTTATTTATCTTATAACTGGAAGTTTGTACCTTTTGACTGTCTTCATTCAATTCCCCATCCCCCTCCCCCTGGCTGCTGGAAAACACAAATCTAACCTTTTTCTGACTTTTTTTTGTTTCTTTGTTTTTGAAATATAATTGACCTACAGAACTGTCTTAGTTTCTGTTATACAACAGAGTGATTCAATATTTCTATACATTTAAAAATGATCACCATCACCTGGATGGGTGGGATGGGGAGGGTGGGAGGGAGGGAGATGCAAGAGGGAAGAGATATGGGAGCATATGTATATGTATAATTGATTCACTTTGTTGTAAAGCAGAAACTAACACCATTGTAAAGCAATTATACTCCAATAAAGATGTAAAAAAAAAAATGATCACCACATTAAATTGAATTACCATCTGTCACCATACAAAGATATTACATAATCATTGACTATATTCCCTATACTGTACATTTCATACCTGTGACCCATTTATCTTGCAGTTTGAAATCTGTAACCTCTTAATCTCCCTCACCTATTTCTTTCCTTCTTTCACCCCCTCCCCTCTGGCAACCACTGTTTGTTCTCTGCATTTATGACTCTGTTTCTGTTTTGTTTGTTCATTTGTTTTATTTTGTTTCTAGATACCACATATAAGTGAAATCCACATGTAAGTGAAATCTGTCTGATTTATTTCACTTACTATAATACCTCTGGGTCCATCCATGTTATCCCAAATGGCAAGATTTCATTCTTTTTTATGGCTCAGTAATATTCAGTTTATATATATATATATATATATATATATATATATATATATATATACACACACACACACACACAAACACACACACACACATTTATTTATTTATTTATTTATTTATTTATTCACATCTTCTTTATCCATTCATCTATTGATGGACACTTAGGTTGCTTCCAAATCTTGGCTATTGTAAAGAATGCTGCTATAAACATAGGGGTGCATGTATCTTTTTGAATTAGTGTTCTTGTTTTCTTCAGATAAATACCCAGGAGTAGAATTGCTGGATTGTATAGTTGTTCTATTTTTAATTTTTTGAAGCATCTCCATACTCTTTTCCATCATGGCTGCACCAGTTTACCTTCCCACCAATACTGTACTAGAGTTCCTTTTTCTCCACATCCTTGCCAACACTTGTTATTTGTTGTCTTTTTGATAATAGCCACTCTGACAGGTGTGAGGTGATATCTCATTGTGGTTTTGATTTACATTTCCCTGATGATTAGTGATGGTGAGTATCATTTCATGTGCCTGTTGTCCATCTGTATGTCTTCTTTGGAAGAATGTCTCTTCATATGCTCTGCTCATTTTTCAATCAGGTTGTTTGGAACTTTTGGGTTTTTGTTTGGTTGTTTTTTGACGTTGAGTTTTATGAGGCTTTTTTTGGTGTATTTTGGATATTAACCCTTTATTGGATATATCATTTACAAATGTCTTCTATTCAGTAGGTGGCCTTTTCATTTTGTTGATAGTTTCCCTCACTGGGCATAAGCTTTTTAGTTTGATGTAGTCCCACTTGTCTAGTTTTGCTTTTGTTTCCCTTGACTGAGGAGACAAATCCCCCCCTCCCCAAATATTACTAAGACTGATGTCAAAGAGTACACTGCCTGAGTTTTCCTCTAGAAGTTTTATGGATAAAAATTTTCAACAAAATGAGTATAGAGGGAACATACTTCAACATAATAAAGGCCATAGATGATAAGCCCATAGTTAACTTCATACTTAATGGGGAAAAACTGAAAGCACTTCCTCCAAGATCAGGAATAAGATAAGAATGTCCATTCTTGCCACTTTTATTCAACATAGTATTGGAAGTCCTAGCCACAGCAATGAGGCAAGAAAAGGAAATAAAGGAATCCAAATTGGAAAGGAAGAAGTAAAACTCTCACTGTTAGCAGATGACCTGATACTATAAAGAGAAAATCCTAAAGACACCACCAAAAAACTACTAGAACTCATCAACTTTGGTAAAGTTGCAGGATACAAAATTGATATACAGAAATCTATTGCCTTCTGTACACTAACAATGAACTATCAGAAAGAGAAATTTTTTTAAAAATCCCATTTACAATCACATCAGAAAGAATAAAATACCTAAGAATAAGTCTAACTAAGGAGATAAAAAACCTGTAGTCAGAAAACTGTAAGACACTGATAAAGGAAATTGAAAAGGATACAAACATATGGGAAGATATACCATGTTCATGGATTAGAAGAATTAAAATTCTTAAAATGACCATGCTACCCAAAGCAATCTACAGATTTAATGCAATCCCTATCAAAATACAAATGGCATTTTTCATAGAACTACAACAAATAATTCTGAAATTTGTATGGAAGTGCAAAAGACCCTGAATAGCCAAAATAATCTTGAGAGAAGAACAAACCTGGAGGTATCATGCTCCCTGATTTTACACTATACCAGAAAGCTATAGTAATCAAAACCGTTTGGTAGTGGCACAAAAATAGACACATAGATCAATGGAACAGAATAGAGAGCCCAGAAATGAAGCCACACTTATATGAACATTTAATCTACAACAAAGGAGGTAAGAATATACAGTGGGGGAAAGACAGCCTCTTCAAAAAATGGTGTTGGGAAAACTGGACAATTACATGCCAAAGAATCAAACTGGACTACTTTCTCACACCATATTCAAAAATAAATCCAAAATGGATTAAAGACTTAAATGTAAGAACTGAAACTATCAGACTTCTAGAAGAATACAATACTCCTTTAAATTCAATGTAGTTTAACTTCTTGGTCCTCACCCTCTCTAAACTTAAGATAGGGCATAAATTGATATTACTCACCTCCTTCCTTTTTGAAACTCTTGTCTCTCACTTAACTCTTATCACTCTCCTTCTACTTTTTAAAATGCCTCATTTCTGTCTGTCTATGACTTTATATTTGCAGCACTTCTAAATTTAAATATCTTCTAACATTCTTCTTTCAGCTCTATTTTTTTCTTAAACCCTCCCATGGGGTGTCATCTACACACAACTTGAACAATTACCACGATTGAATAAATCTCCATATACAATTGACCCCTAAACAACATGGATTTGAACTGCTGGGTCCACTTACATGTGGATTTTTTTCCATAAATATTTACTACAGGATCTGAAGTTGATTAAATCCATGGATGCAGGACCATGGATACAGAGGGCCAACTATAAAGCTATACATGGATTTTTGACTGCATGCAGGGTCAGTGTCCCTAACCCCTAAGTTGCTCAAGGGTCAAATGTTTATCTCTGTCTCCCCCTCCTTTATATCTCTTGACCCTTAATATCCCAGGACTTGACATCCATGCTTGATAGTAATTCAAATTGCTAACTCCAGTAGGTTCTATTTCCTCAGTGGTTTTCCCTTCCAATCTCTCTATCCAGTCCTACTGCTACATTGGCAACTTGGGAACAATCATTATTTCCATCCTGAACTGTTAGATAGCAACCCAAATACTTTCCCTACTTCCAGTTTTCCTCTGTGGATTTTTATTTTATTTTATTTTTTTTACTCAAGTTGCCTTCTGCAAGCATATTCTACATATAATATCCTTGTTGAAAAACACTTAATGACCCTGAGAAGAACCTAGCCAGGCTATGTGGGAATCCTGACCTAGGTAATAAATGGGTGCCGTTTTAAGCTGCTAAGTTTGTGGTGATTTGTTGCACAAAATAGAAAACTAACACACTCTTCAAGACATGGCAGCTAACATCCCCTAGAGTGAGCAGTCCAAGAGACAGCAAGGAGGTAGCCACAGTGCTTTTCTGTGGAAAAACGATGAACAGTCTATTGGTTAGAAGTCACTAAGGCCAACCCACACTCAAGGGGAAAAACATTAAGCTTCACCTCTTGGAGCAAGAAATATCAAAGAATTTGTGGATATATTTAAAAGCCACCATAATAATAATAATAATAATTAATGTCTTCTTATTTTTACCATGCTAAACAATAGTTCATTTAATACAAAAAAAAAAACAGGTAGCGTTTTTACGCACATTTTGTAGATGAGGAAACTGAAGTACAGAGAAATTAAATAATTTTCCCAGGGTCATGGTTAGTAGCTGGCTGTGTTGGATGCCAGTCCCAAAATCTTAACTCCAAAGACACTGTTAATTTTGGCAATGCAGTTAAAAATAAGCTTCATAATAAAATCTGTAAACAAAATACTAAAATATTTGCCAATGAAAATATACCTGGCTGAATTCATAATTAGTTCAATGACCATTTCTTTCTAATTAGGGATGACCAATTAATGACTGAAGTCTACCTGGAAGGGAAAATAGAGTGGTTTGCTTAGAATTATATCTTCTTCAATTTTCTCTAAAATATTTTATTAATGCTTTGAATGTCAACATCAAAAGCATGCTTACCAAATTAATGAATGGCAAGAAGATAGTAGAAAAGCCAGTATGCCAGACCACAGAATCAGGATCCTAAAAGTGCTCATAGTATATAATTATAGGACAAATCTAACACAATGAAATTTTTAAATGATAAATTTAGAAGTTCAACACTTGAGTACTGGATTGGGAAAACTGACTTAATATCTGCACTCCCAAAAACAATTTAGGCAGGTGTTAATTGACCCTAAGCTTAATATATGTTAACTTGGTGACGTGCCTGCCAGAACCTGAATAGAACCTCAGGCTGTATTAGAAGCAGAAGTGATGGTACTTTGACCAGACCTAGAGAAAGAAATCTGGTATTGATTGCTACACTGAAATAGGAATGCAGGAATTTACAGAGAACAGATTAATAGTAATTGCAGGAGTCTTAAAAAGCATGTCATAAAAGAAACAATTAAAGCAACCAGGAATATCTAAATTAGAAAAGAGAAGAAAAAAAGGAGAACATATTTCCTGACTTAAATACTAGAAGAGCTGACATGAAAAAAAAAATCATTTTAGGAGGCAGAACTAAAATAAATAGATAGACATTGTGGGCAGGCAGATTTTCAATCAATACAAGAACTCTAACAGTTTTAGTCATCTAACAGCAGTCCAGGCTGTCTTAGAAGCTGGTGACTTCTGAGTCACTGGAGGAATTCCAAAAGAGACTGAATGGCCTCTTGTCAGATGCTGTAGGAAAGATCCATTTGTAGACAGAAAGTTGGAAAAAATTACTTCTAAATCAACTTCAAACTCTAAATGTCTTCAGTTCAATCCTACAAGTCCTTGATACCTCCTCAACCTTAACTGCCATCATTTGGCCTACTAAACCTTGGCCCCCAGGCAAGCATGGCTATTCCCTCTTCCCCATAACCACCACCTTTTATTTCTTGGCTCTGTACTTTTTCTCATCTTCTTTCCTTCACTTAGATTGACTCCGTTAGCATCTTATGTGATTGCCAGAATCACACTCATCCTTGAAGATCAAGTACAAAGCTTCCGCATCCCTGAAGCTTTCTCCAATAACTAATTATCCTCTTCATTTCCTTAGCGCCATGTTCACCTCCCTTACATAGCTTTTTTGACACCCTGTCTTGTATTAGACATTTTTATTAGCTATCTTTATTCCCTATAAAATTGAAAGCTACTTGATGGCAGATGACCATCTATGCTCATTTCAGCATTTCTGTTCAGTGTGAAGTATGACTGCCGATAACAACCTTAATAAGACATGCTTATTAAACTGGATGTGGCAGAGTTACTGCACGAAATCAATAGCAATATTGGAAGAATAATTTAAATATATTTTTCTAATTAAACATACTTCTAAAGTGGAATATTTGTGCCTTTTTCATTGACCCTACTAATTCTTTTTTTTTTTTTTTTTTTGGCCTGATTTTTCAAACTGTGGTACAATACCTGGCATTTACCATTTTAACCATGTTAAAGTGTACAGCACCATTTAGCACATTCACAGTGTTGTATAATCATCACCACTAAGTAGTTCCAGAACTTTTCCATCATCCAAAAATGAAACCCATACCCATTAAGCAGTCACTCCCATTCCCCTCCCTCCCAGCCCCTGGCAACTGCAAACCTGCTTTTTGTCTCTATCCTCTTGGTTCTTTCAAAACTCTGACACAAAATCTTGTGCCAAGTGGTTATTCAGTAAATATTTGTCAAAGTAAATTTGAATAAAAAGGCACTCCTAAAAAATATACATGATGCAAGAGAAATAAATAGCAGGAGAGATCTATATTTTAAAGTGCAAATTATTTTTAAAGGATATTGTTTCTGAGCATAACATTGTATAGAAGAATGTTAGTGATTTTTTCAAGCAAGCACTTTGAAATATAAAGTCTTATGCAAATGACTTAAAAGAAAAACAACTAATGAGCTTTCACATCAGGTCAGAAATTAGCTGTGCAAAAGTATTTTGGAATAAAGTCTTTTAATTTTGCAATTAGAACTTCCTATTCTCCCTCAAAATACACATGAATGATTAAGATGACCAAAAAACAACTTAAGAGCTGGTTTAAAAGAGATTTTAGGTTTTCCATATAGTCTTCACTGCTTATTTTGTAAATTCTTATACAAAATAGCTTATTTTGTGATATTCAAAATACTGTTGGTTTCTATTTTGCCTTCTTAAAACCATTCAGGAAAGGAGGATTTCTTTTTTGTGTGTTTGTGCGATTTCTGGGAGTTGAAAGATGCACAGGGGTGAGTTCCCATGCCAGTTGTCACTTCCACACAAGAACCTCATTGAAAATTCTGGTACTGGTTTGTGATCTCATCTATTGGTGGTTGCACAAAAACTGAGTTTGACACATGAAAGTGTTCCTTTAATTTTTCTCTTCCTCCATGGGAGCCTCCATACCTTTATAATTTTATATTTTTTACTCCTGCTGCTGGAGAATTCACTGCTTTATGCCTCAGTTTCTCCACCTAATAAATTAGTTACATAGATCTTGTAACTTAGAAAAACTGTGCATTTTTTGTTCAGTATTAAGAGCTCTCTGACTGCAGAGGGTTTTCCAAAGTATAACAATACAATGATGCACAAGTGACAATTTAAGTTAATTAAATTCAGTGACATTAAACTAACCATAAAACTCCCAATATGCACAAAATGACTCATTTCCAACAAGCTCTATTTAATATCATGAAATTGTAAAGGGATATGATTATTCCAAACAATTTTGGTTAGCTATTATTCCAAACAATTTTGAGCCCAAATTAAGAGCACCTTTTTCCTGAAAAAAGAAGACTACTTTGCTGTCATTATTTTTCACTTATTTTAGCCCATTCAGGACTTTTCTTGTCATGTTTTATTTTTTTGTATATCATAGGGGAACAAAATGGAATGAAGGAATTTCTCTAATTGTTCTAAATGGAAGTAGAATAGGTAGTAGACACATAAAAGAAAATAAATGAGGGAAAAAGCTGGTTTACAATAAAAGTGAAGCTAGTCATAGAAAAGTGTCTTTCCTCTGTGATCTCGAACCTCTAACAGATAAAAGGAAAATGGAAGTTAAACTTGGCTTTATTTAATTCTCTCTAGGTGAAAATTAAAAGTCAAGAATGTCACTGGAGGGCTTCCCTGATGGCACAGTGGTTGAGAGTCCGCCTGCCGATGCAGGGGACGCGGGTTCGTGCCCCGGTCTGGGAAGATCCCACATGCCGCGGAGCGGCTGGGCCCGTGAGCCATGGCCGCTGAGCCTGTGCGTCCGGAGCCTGTGCTCCGCAACGGGAGAGGCCACAGCGGTGAGAGGCCCGCGTACCGCAAAAACAAAAACAAACAAACAAAAAAAAGAATGTCACTGGAAAAACGCAATCATCCTTCCCTAAGAGCTCTCCTCTCTGGAACCATGGCATCTGCTGTGTAAAACCTTCAAACGTGCCCTCGCTTAATCCCCTCCGTCCAACTGCCAGAGTTCTTCAACTTTCCCATTTACTCCTTTTATCCCCAGTGTTGTGTAGGTTATGTTGTGTCATCCACAACACAGAGAGGAAGGGTAGCATATTCTCTTGATACCTATTTGAATTATGCCCAGTGATACAGATAAGAGGAAGTAGGAAGGAAAAGTACTAGCGAGTGACATGGAGATCTAGCCTGTCTCATGACACCTTCAGCATGGAAGTGACTTTGGACTTGTTCCGGGAAGTATAACAGAGTTGTAGAGGTTACAGAAGGCAAGCTGCATAAATTTGAACTCTTGCCAAGAGGAATTTATGCTTGAGGTGAGAATACTATCTAACGGTATAATTAAAGCCTATGGTGGAAAGTTAGGGGAAGTGAATGGAGTCCTGCCAGTTTTGCTGAAACCAGTCCTTTTGGAAGTTCCTTCCTCCTTCTTATTTTCTGTTCACGAGTACCACAGGGTGGTGATGCTCTGAGTCACTACGAAGAAAATGAATGGTCAAGGTATTTAAGTGGGGGGTGGGGGGTGGTGGCAGAGGGCCTGCCGCATCCCACTCCTCCCACCCCCAAACTGGGAAGATACTAGTTCCTGTGCAGCCCATCTCATTTCCTTTCTTCAGTTCCAAATATAATATCATAATGTGAAGAAAAAAAAAGACTATACTTTCAGTCATCTTTGCCTAATGCATTATCTGTCAAATTAAGACCAGAATTTACCTGAATAAGGTAGTTTCATTTTTCAAGAAAAGAGGCACTTTGGGCAAAATTCTATAAATTTAAAGAAAGAAATAGATCATTTGTCATAGATTATCCAAAAATGTCTATGTAGCAAACTGTACATTCTGTGTGGTATCTATAAGGCAGGGACTTTGTGCATTTAGCAGTTGTGCTGTTGGCTGGAGAGCTGGTCAGGTTTAAAAGTTTTGAAGATTTAATCCTAAACTGGAAGTAAGAGAGTTAACTGTTTAATATATAAAATGACAATAAATGGAAAGATGCAAAAAATACTGATTAACAAAGAGTCTGGGAATTAAATGAAGTAAATGCATTATAGGTATTCTGCTAAAATTACTTTATCAAAATAATTAGGTTTTCATTACTAAAGCTTAAACATTGTAAAAATAATATACTTCCAAAACCACCACCATAATAAAACAAATATTTTTTATCCATGGGAGTACATCATCTTGTTTAACCCCTCAGCAATATTCAACACTGCTGACCACAACTTCCTTCTTGAAATACTATCTTCTTTGCTCCAGAATTATTCAACATCTCTCCAGCCTGGAAGTCACCTTTGAAGGCTCTTCCTCCTCAACAAGATCTCTTAACACAGTAGTTTCTCAGTGCTGAAAATGAGCTTCTCCCCTAGTCATTCTATACACATCCTATACAATAGCATCAAATGCCATCTAAATGCTAACGGCTTCCAAATATGTAATTTCCAACAAGATCTATTTTCTGAGTTCCAAACCTGTATATGCAACTGTCTATCTGACTCTTCCACTTAGTTCTCTAACAAGATCTCAACTTCATTTCCAAAATGAACTTTTAAGTTTTCCTTCCAAATTTCTAACTATACCAAATATGTCAATGACATCACCATTTACCTAGTGGTTTAAGGAAGTAGCATAAAGGATAGGGGTTGTAGTTGATGTTTCCATTCTTACTGCCAATTCGTCAGTAAATTTTATTTTTCTTACCTCCAGATTATAGCTCTATCTTTCCTCTTTTCCTCATCTCTCCAGTTTTAAATCTCATCTAAACCACTTCCATCTCTCTCATGTGGACTACTACAATGGTCTCCAAAGTGGTTTTCCTTCTTCCACTCTTATTTATTTTATTTTTTAATGTTTTGATTTTAAAAATATTTATTTATTTATTCATTTATTTGGCTGCATTGGGTCTTACTTGTGGCACGCATGATCCTCACTGCAGAGCGCAGGCTTCTCTCTAGTTGCGGCATGCGGGCTCTCCGGTTGTGGTGCGTGGGCTCTAGAACACGGGCTTAGCTGCCCCGAAGCATGTGGGATCTTAGTTCCCTGACTAGGGGTTGAACCCATGTCCCCTGCATTGGAAGGTGGACTCTCAACCGCTGGACCACCAGGGAAGTCCCCACTCATTTATTTTAACCCATTTCCCACATAGCACAAAATGGTCTTAAAATGTAAATAGGTTCTGGTACTCCTCCATTGAATAGCTTCAACGGCTTCCCATAGGATTAAAAAGATAAGTCCTGAAGGTATCGCATGAGCTTGTTCTCAGCGTCCACCATTCTCCTCTCATTGTGCTCCAGTCACTCTGGTCCTTCTTCCATGTCCATAATGGCATCAAACCCTTTCCCACCTCTAAGTTTCTGCTCCTCTGTTCTTGCTGTTTCCACCTGGACCACTCTCCCAAGTCTTCCCTTGTCTAACTCTGATGTTTCCTTCACTTCCTCAGAGAGCTTTCCTTGATGAACACCCTCCTCCCCAAACCAGCTTAAGTTCTCCTATTATCTATAACAGCCTTACTTCATAGCATGAGTCACAGTTTGTAACTGTATATCTGCATATTTAATAGCTTTCTTCCCCATCAGACTGTGAGGTCCCCCATGTCAGAAATCATACTTGTGTTTTTCACTGCTGTATCTGCAGTGTCTATCACAGTGCCTGGTCCTGAGTAAATTTTTAAGGTTGGGTGTGTGACTGGTTGCAATAATACATTTATACAGTTTCATGTACTGATCTTTTTACGAAGGTAAATTGGTTTCATAAACAGTCTCTAGTTAGTTATCCCGTGTATTGTTTATAAAACGTACATAATATTCCATCAAATACATATGGCAAAATGCACTTGATTATTTCCTGTTTTCTAAGTGTTACCTATTTTTGCTATTGTAACTAACGATGCTATAATCGAGCTGTTTCCTTGAGGGAAACTCACAGAGGTGTGAATCACAGGACTACAGTTTTTAATTATTTGCCCCCCGGTAGGATCCTCAGTTTTTCTTTGAAAGTATTATAACAAATGACAGTACCTCCAAAATGACTGACCTTGAATAATTTGGTCAAACCTTTTAAATGTTTATCAAAGAAAACATGTATCCCCTTTGTGAACTCCACTCCTACAACAAAGTCTTCGCATGTGGGTCATCTACTCCTTGTATGAGTCACAACAGTATTGACACTAGTAAAGTCTAATTTCTTATAAGTCCTTAAATCCTAGGAACATTACCCATTATATTTTGTGTGTGGTAAAATTATAATGACACCAGGATGTCTGTTGGGAAGATATGTTTATTGTGAATATGACATCTGATCTAGAGTCAAGGTTTTTCATTGACTCAGCTATCAAGAGTAATAAAATGACTTGTTCTTTTAATTTATTAACTTGCAGCCAGAAACTCATTGCCTTTACTAAAGGATGCATTACAAAAACTTGAGGAGCTTCCCTGGTGGCGCTGTGGTTGGGAGTCCACCTGCCGATGCAGGGGACACGGGTTCGCGCCCCGGTCCGGGAGGATCCCACATGCCGTGGAGCGGCTGGGCCCGTGAGCCATGGCCGCTGAGCCTGAGTGTCCGGAGCCTGTGCTCCACAACGGGAGAGGCCACAACAGTGAGAGGCCCGCGTACCATTAAAATAAAAAAAAAAAAAAAACTTGAATTAGGAACACTAAATATTTTTTTTCAATAAGATTTCTTTTTAAAGAAAAGATATTAGAATCTGAAATATATTTTTAAAATACTTTTTTTAAAGAAAAAAATGAATATATTAACTTTCAAGTGGGAATAGACCTAGTACAGAAAGTGGGTGAAGAGGTATTCCTTTCAGAGCCCACAGCATACTTTTTTAAAGCTAGGGGTCAAGGCCCTAGCAGACAGAATTGTGATTCTATTCCAGAAAGAGGCGTGCTTTGGTCCAGTTCCAGAATGGTGAGTGCTGTGATGGGGTGGATTTGAATCTAATCTAGTCCAGTTAGCTCTGGAAACTATGATAGTTCCATGCCCAGTGTATTGGGGCTCTTTTAAATTCCTGTTTCAAACAGGCTCAAGTCCACCCCTGGGGCTGAACTCAGTTTTTCAGAAACATTTACTTCACTAATGGAGTTCTTTCTTCCCTTTCTTCCTTCCTCCCTTCCTTCCTTCCTTTCAATTAATAAATACGCTTTTTTTTTTCTTTCCCATGGCCCACTGTGCTAGACACTCTAGAGGATATAAAAAGAAGGTTCTGGCGAATCTCAAGCCTCAAGCGGGATGGATTAGACTCATGCAAACATACTTACAGTGTAAACAGACCTGCTACGAGTCAAAGGGAAGATCCAGGTAAATGAGTGGGAGATACCTCTGGCTGACACAATCAGTAAAGATTTCCACAGAGCAGGCATTTCAGACAGCTCAGAGAAAAACAGGGTAGGATTTAGATACGCAGAGATGAGGCCTGCAGATTGGAGTGAGAAAGGGCATCCAGGGCAAAGGAAATAGATTTCACCATTGAAGTGCCTTTTATTTTGTCCTTGTCTTTCTTGGCTGGGTGTCCTAGGGCAGTGCTCCTTAAACTTTAATGTACAAATGAATTACAGTCTTGTAATTCACCAGGTCTGGGTAGACAGGAATCTGCATTTCTAATAAGCTCCCAAGTAATGCTGAAGCTGCTAGTCTGAAAAGTGCCCTTTGATTAGCAAAGTCCTAAGCTGCACATTTCCAAGGTGAGGCAGCAGCAACAGGGAATTATAGGGCCACCGATGGCTGGGCAGGTCTGCATGGCCTGAAGAGCTTCTGGGGACCCAGCAGCAGGAGCTTCTTTCACTGTTAGTCTTTGGCAGGGCTCAGGGGCCATAACAAATAGAAGGGAAAGAGCTGCTGGATGCAGTAGAGATGACCTGTCCTCCGACTGTGAATGGACCGCATCATTCTATCCTCCAAACTAACAGCACAGAGACTTGGGGAGAGATAGCAGCTCTGTGTGTCCAGGCAGAAGAAGGGATTCTTTGTTCGCTCAAAGCCTAGCAGCTTTTCTGGATCTTGGTGGAGAAAGTCATTTGAAAACAAAAATAGGTCTTTCAAAAACATTGCTCAATAAAGGAAGGAGGAATTAGGATGATTCAGTCTACCAAACTCTGAACTTAACACAACAAACCAGGTCTGAGTTAAGGTGGGAGCTCTGTTGCAGCTGAAGGTGATCGTAATTGTCTTAGCGGACTTTTATTTTTCGGCTGTATGCTTCCAGATTTTTAATTCAAGCAAGTCAAGAAATAAGAGGAGTCAGTCATACTTGACTATTTGTGATTGAAATTCAGAACTAGTCACTGTTTAAACTTATGTATCTGTATAATGTCTTAGTAAATCCTGAGTCCTAACTTAATAAGTACAAATGATGACATCGCTAAACTTTTAATACCCCTTCTCCATCCCCCCGCTTCCCACCTTAGGCCTTTTCTTTGGAAATATAGTAATAGGTGGCAACACTAGGACACCTGGACAGGAGAAGGTGGAAATTTTGTAAAAAGCACTTCTATATAAGTAAAATTGCTTTTGTGAAAACAGGAATGCTATATTGCATCTATGGAGATAAAATATGATTGCTATAGCAGAGGCAGTGCTTCTTAGAAACAGCTGAGGTTGGAAATCCAAAAACGCTCTTTTGGTTTCCCCCTCCTATTTTTCTGGAAGTTACCAAGATGGGTTGGAAGTAATATTTATTCAGCACTTGCTGTGGGCCAGGTACTGTGCTTAGTGTATTACATGTGTATTCCCATTTAATTCTCTAACTGAAGCCATAAGTAGATAGTAATACACATTTTTTGGAGGTAAGAAATGTAGCATTTAGACTTTGCCCAAGGTTATAAACAAGAAGGCGTTGAAGCAGAGGTTCAAACTCCATCTGTCTAAAATAAAATTCAGGTCCTTTCTCCCATGGCCTGCAGTAGTTTAATAAAAGAACAACCAAGTCCGGAATGTAACCAAGTCTTTTTGCAAGACTAAAACTTCTTTGGTTTCATTTCTTTCAAGGAACTGTTTCTTGTTTTAGCCTATGTCTTATCTATATGTTGGTATATGAAAGCTGAAGCAGCTTAGGGGATAAAGTAGTATCATTAGAGAAGCAGAAAGAAGCTCTGAGGAAAATGGAAGACCAATAAAGATGAAAGGGAAGAATGAGAATGACAGTTTGCCATGCCTTTCAGTAATGTTCTCTTACAGTGAATGGCAGTGGACTCAGTCCCACCATGTTTCATGTCAATAGTTAATATTTACCCTGGCTCTCAAAATCATAGGAGAGAAAGAAACCAGAAGCTTAGTAAATTAGGGACAGAGTGTTGTCCCATGGCAACTCAGTCAAAAAAAGAAGGTGAACTCCAGTTATAAACCGGCTAGAAACCTTACAAATAAAAGCACGAACCAAGACTAATTGTGTGGGAAACAGAATAGGATCCCAAGCATAAGCTCCACTAGTCCACTGAATTCTGCAGGTCTTCCAGACCCCACCATATCCATGTCACTGGAAATGAGAGGTTTTATTCCCAATCTACAAATGATACATACATTCAAGAGCCACAGACCTATCCTAGCCTGGGGATGCTCACTGCTATTGCCAGGGGACCCACTGTGGAAAGCAAAAAAAACCCCCCAAACTTCAAAAGAAACCATAGTGTTGATGAAGGAGGATGGAACGAAATTATAAACTATAGAATGATAGGGAACAGAACTAAAAAAAGTTCCTTTTCCTCAATATATTGTTTCTACCCCTCACCACCAGAATTGTTTCTTTTGTCCCTTTTCATACTCTGGAATTTTATTATGGAAATGTCCCTTTGAGACCACAAAATACTCTTAAAATTACATATATCTTTGGGAAGGTTGATAGTCTTCCACAGATAAGTGTGATTTAGTTTAATCAAGTTATTTTATTTAGTTCTAACTTGTAGTATACTAAAGGAATGCTGATTTTTAAGACCAGAAAGCAACAGCCAATCTGGGTGAGATAGGGGTATGCACTAAAGACACCTAGGAGATGTTTGGGGAGAATAGTGGGGGAAAAGGCAGAAAAGGAGCTGAAGATTATTTTTACGTATTTTAAGACCAACCAAGACTGGCGCTGTACTCACCAACAGAGGAAGAGAAATGTCCTCCTTTTTTTACCCTTTTGTACAGAATGGGCCCAACTCTGGTACCATTACAAACCACAAATATTAAATAGGCTTCTCTGAGCTGGTTTAGTGACACAGCTCTTGTGGGAAAATGAATGGTATGCCAACCAACTTAAAGGAAAGAGCCTTTCATTCAGGTCTAAAAACAATGTATAATTTTTGGTTGAACCATATGAAATTGCCAATATTCAAGTAACTGTGACCAACAAAAATGGCAGTTTCATATGGATCAAACTAAAAGCTGATAAACTGAGACTTACCTGAAGTCACATGGTTGGAATGAAGAATTTAGAACGCTGCCAGTTAGGCTGTATAGAAGGATGTGTTTTTAAATGCAGATTTTGCTAGACTTGAAGACATACTGTGACTGATGATGCTATACCATAGTGATGCTGTTAAAGACAGTGATTTATAATGCACAATTCCCTAGATCAAGCTCTCTTTGTCCATGTCACTTCATTCCATCTGTTATTTAGACAGTACCTCCTTCTACAGCCCTGGGCAACCTAGGATATCTAAATCTGTGGGTGTTTTAGGTTGAGGTTGACAGTGGGCATTACGGGTTTCAGGAGAACTCTAGGTGAACTCAATTTTTTCTTGTACCACTCAATTCTCAGAAGGAGGGTTTCACCACGTGATCTGGTGTCCTTATGACCATGAGTTGACTTGTGCCATAAGAGAAAACTGCTTTCGTCGTTTCCTTTTCTATTCCAAAATACGATAGTCATTTAAAAGTCTGTAATTTGGTATCTAGATGAACTACATAAGGCATTTTTCAATTCTATAGTTTTATGATCAGACTTTAAGGAAAAAAGCCAACTATGCTTTTTTCATGCTTATCGGGTATTTCTGTAATTATATGCAAGAAACTGATAACAATAGTAGTTCTTGGGGAGAGAAACTTGCTTTTTTCTCTTTACTGAGCTTTTTTTGCATTGAGCTTCCTTTTAATATCATGTATTATTTACTACTACTAATAAAAATATTTAAAAAACAAATACACGGCTTCCCTGGTGGCGCAGTGGTTGAGAGTCCGCCTGCCGATGCAGGCGACAAGGATTCGTGCCCCGGTCCGGGAAGATCCCACATGCTGCGGAGTGGCTAAGCCCGTGAACCATGGCCGCTGAGCCTGCGCGTCCGGAGCCTGTGCTCCGCAACGGGAGAGGCCACAGCAGTGAGAGACCCGCGTACTGCAAAAAAACAAAAAAACAACAAACAAAAAAACACAATTTAAAATTTAAGTATACAAAGCATTTTACTTTAAAAGTACAGAGTCCCTCCCTTTACAAATGTTTACATCCTGTTCTTCTTGCTCTTCTGTACAACCTTATCACTGTTGTGATTTTTAAAAATAATTCTTAGGGGCTTCCCTGGTGGCGCAGTGGTTGAGAGTCCACCTGCCGATGCAGGGGACATGGGTTCGTGCCCCGGTCCGGGAAGATCCCACATGCCACGGAGTGGCTGGCCCCCGTGAGCCATGGCCGCTGAGCCTGCGCGTCCGGAGCCTATGCTCCACAACGGGAGAGGCCACAACAGTGAGAGGCCCGCGTACGCAAAAAAATAAAAATAATTCTTAGGAACTGTGGGAGGTGGAACAGAGATACCGAAGATTTTGATGATGGAAATTGCTATTTATGCTGCAAATATTTGTAATTACCTATTATGTGATAGGTCCTGGGCTAGGTACTTCCTCCTTTCCATAACTTCTGGAAAGCTTCTTATGTAAACACCAAGTATTTTTTTTTTTCTCTTTGAGAGTTCTGCAGGCTTAAAATGCTTCCCAGAGATAAGCAGTGGTCTGTTCTTCATGAATGCAGCAAACAATGAGCTCACCTGCAGGGAGTATCCCCCAGGGCACTGAGGGAAGTCCCAGGTTTCTGGCTGAGGCAGGACTACACCTGTAGGTGAGATAGAGGGTAGGAGCAGGGTGGAGCAGGGTGGGGTGGGGGAGTCATTTTGAGCTAGATCTGCAATACTGAGAAAATAAAAGGTAAAAAGGAAGGTGGTGGAAGGGAGGTGACAATAGAAACTAGTACAGGGACTTTTTCCTTCCAGTTTTACTGAGATACGATTGACATATAGCACTGTGTATGTTTAAGGTATACAGCATAATTATTTGACTTAATCATGAAAGGATTATCACAGTAAGTTCAGTGAACATCCGTCATCTCATATGGGTACAAAATTCTTTGTGATAAGAACTCTTAGGATTTGCTCTCTTAACAACTTTCATATATAACGTGTAGCAGTGTTAATTATATTTATCATGTTTTACATTACGTACCTAGTACTTATTTATCTTATAACAGAGTTTGTACCTCTTGACTGCCTTTATCCAATTCCCTTTCCCCCCACCCCTGGCCTCTGGTAATCACAAATCTGATATCTTTTTCTATGAGTTTGTTTCTGAAATATAATTGATCTATAATGTTGGTTCCTGTTACACAACATAGTGATTTGCTATTTCTATACATTTCAAAATGATCACCATAAGTCTGGTTACCATCTGTCACCATCCTAAGAAATTACATAGTTATTGACTATATTCCCCACACTGTACATTTCATACCTGTGACTCATCTATTTTGCAACTAGAAGTTTGTACCTCTTAATCTCCCTCACCTATTTCTTTCTATACAGGGACATTTTAGTTCACAAAATCGTTAAATTACCCAAAAGCTGATTCTGAAGACTTGTAACAGAATCCTAAACACAGAGAGAGAGCTTGCTAAATCCAAGATGCTTACTACTTAAGACAATTTTTGTAAAGCTATAGAGCTTCCTTGTTTAAATTCAGATTTCATAGATATGATGTGTAGATAAGAACAATGCCTTAGGTTTGCTTGAATTCTCAGAGTTTTCAAAGCCCTTAGACATACACTGCTGCTCTAAATCCTCTCAAAAAACGCTACGAGAACTGTTTTCCATTTCACAGATGAGGAAAGTGCAGCTTAGAAGTGGAGCCATTTGCCCATGGTAGAAAATGGCTGAGGCTTAGATGCAGCAGCCCTACCTGTTGGCGTTAAGCTAGCCCTACCACAAGAAATAAGCAGAGAAACATGAATTTATTAGGGAAATCCCTCTGACTTTCAAAACACCACAACCATGAAAATGCCCTAGGTATCCCCATGTCTCCCATTCTCCCCCTCCAAACCACCTTCCTGGGTCTGCAGTCCGGCCCATCTTCCTAGAATTCAGTTCTGATTGCCACTTTCTTCCCCCAGCATCTTGTAGCTCCACACAACCTACAAAATGAAGTTCAGGTTCCACAAAATGGCAACCAAGTCCTCTGCCTCAGCCCCCATCCACTACTCCAGCTCTCTTTCCCATGTCGGTATGGTGTTTTTTTTTTTTTTTTTTTGTGGTACGCGGGGCTCTCACTGTTGTGGCCTCTCCCGTTGCGGAGCACAGGCTCCGGACACGCAGGCTCAGCGGCCATGGCTCACGGGCCCAGCCGCTCCGCGGCATGTGGGATCTTCCCGGACCGGGGCACGAACCCGTGTCCCCGGCATCGGCAGGCGGACTCTCAACCACTGCACCACCAGGGAAGCCCCGCCCCTTATATTTTTAATCAAGCAGACCGGGGTACCACCATCTGACACCCCAGCAGGGCCTGGGCTAGGATGAGGCGGGCTGCACAGTTTCACGGGACATCAAAGAACCCAATAATCAAGATAAATGTTTTAATGCCATACTTTTAAAATTAATACAAAAAATGAAAAATATCAAAATTTAAAATAAAGACAGGGTCATATTACTGGTTTTCCCTTTTTTCCTTTTTCAGACTCCAAAAATGCCTCAGCAGAGTTCTGTTATGGATCCTACGGTGACTTTCCACTTGGGTGCTTTTATTAAAGATGTTTCCCAAGAGTCAGTTCTCACACCCCTTTCCACATTAGTATCAGTATCTTCCTTCTCCTCTTGAATGCCTCGGCTTTTATCTGTAACCCTCTTCTGTCTGGAAAACCTATTTCCCTTAGTAACTGGTCTTACTTTGATGGCAATCTGAATCATCTTGGATACTCGCCAGTGCCTTCCCAAACCACAGTGGGCACTCAGCTGCTCTTTGGTACAAGAACGCAGAAATCACAATCCTCACACTGGCTGGCTGTGGGGTTGAGCAGAGAAGGAACTCAAATATATTTTGTTTGGTCCAGAGTGCTTTTTAAAATCTGAATTAGCTATCAAGATTGAAAAACCAGGATATTTTACATTAAAAAAAATAGAAATCTCTGCCATTTCTTGAAAAAAAAAAATCAGAAAATCTAGCTAAAGCAGGCCCCGATTCTTCCAGGATACCAACGGGAGTTTGGAGCCCAGTGGCTCTGCCTTCAGAGCTCTGTCCAGTTCGCCGCCTACTACCCGGTTTCACTCACTTACATTGCCGGCCAGGCCCTATTCGCTCTTTTTTGGCGACCCTAGGCTTGAAGCAACGAGTGCACTGGATAAAACCCATCTGCTGAGTCCACTTGTTCTCTCGGGGAGAATAATGTTTCCTCGTTGCCCTTTCTAGGTTTGCAGAGGCTCACAGAAGCAGCTCGCCTTTCTCACCCACAAACTTCCCACGACCCGTGAAACTTGCAAGGCTCCTCCTTCACTGTTTCTCCCCCGCCCTTTGCTCCAGGGTCCCCTCCCCGGCACCGGCCCTTCCCCCCCACCCCCACCCCACCCCCATCCAAGGCGCTCCGGAGCTGGGGGCGGGTCCCCGGCCCCCAGCTCGGCCAGCTGCCCCGGCCCAGGTTGCTGGGG
>RJWK010025405.1:0-14270 GCA_004363435.1 Platanista minor
CATGGCTCACGAAACCGACACGGTAATGCCTATTACAGTGACCTTTCTGTGCCCCCTCTTCATATAACTGGGATAAAAATTGCTCCCTTGCTGGGCTTTGGTAAGATTTAGTAAACTATTCAGGGGCCTAAAGCATAGTAGGTGCCAGGAAAGAAATGGCTGGAGGTGGGGACAAAGTGACTGATGTGCCTTGTACCAGTCACTGAGCTGGCACTGGCCGATCTCAGAGTCTAGGTCCAGGCCGAGGGCAGCTGCCACCTGCAGCTACTTCGCGGGGTGGGGGTCCGCGCTTCCCTAAAGAGCAGCCCCTTTCCTATCTCTGCCGAAAATGCTTCCCAGTCCCCAGCGGGTGGTCCCGCATACAGCAGGTGCTACATAAAATAACCAGTTATATTAACAAAGACCGGGCTTTCCTAAAGGTCAGCCGCTCCTCGGCGGTAAAAACTCCCTGCTGGCCTCTGGCTTTCCAGATGGGTTTAGAAGAGAAAATCAAAGCCCTGTCTAGTTCCGCACCGCCCCCCCCCACCCCACTGCCGTACTACAGTGCACTGTCGGCGCACAATCTCCAGGCTGTTTTGAATGAAGTCATAGGATAAGTGCTGTTTGTAACACTCCTTTGATTTCACTTGGCTTATGTCGTGGACGGGATCCCCTGTCGAGGCACAGAGATGACCGAGGCTTTCACAGTATGTAACGCGCCCCATGGACACTTAGGCACCCCCTTTTCACCGCAGCAGGCATAAATGAAGCTGTGTGGGCCATCAATGTGCGTCTTTGAGCGCCTTTATCTCTCGGTAGATCGCTAGAAGTGAAGCAGCCAGGTCAAAGGTACGTGAGACTCCTTGGTGACATTTTGGTGCCACTTGCCGAGCTGCCCTCTGGAAAAGCGTCCACTACCCCCCGCCCCCGCCCCCGGGTGTGGGAGTGCTGTCTGGTCTCCAGGAGATCACCACTGCTGGCTGTCAATCCTAAAGGGGGGGGGGGTTATCTCTCCTTATTTTAATTCGCATTTTTTTGAAGTTAGAAGCTGGAGATTTTGTTCCCTTGCTGGCTCCTGTCTGGCCCGCGAGCGATCCCAGGCCTGGAATCCCGAAGATCTCGTGGCCCAGGAGGGCAGGTGGTCTGGGCCAAGGCACACTTGCCCGAGGCTTGGCTGCACCACATCTACCCTGGCTCCTCCAGCATCACCTGCGCGCCTCTACCAGCCTGTGGGCCTTCCTGGGTTGTGCTTCCCAAGTTGGACTGTCGCTCTACCCCACATGCCCTTCCCTCCTTTTCCTGGAACCCCAGCTGTCTGCAGGTCCCCGCCCCAAGGTCACTTTCTCCTTCCCTCCTTGCCCCGTCATGCGCCCCGCAGGGATTGGCCCCACGTCCGTCTGTTCCCAGGACTCTGCGGCCTTGATGGTGCACCCCTCCCTGCGCGCTGCCTCAGTGTCACCTGCAGGCTGGGAGTGGCAGGGGCGGCGCTCACCTGTGCTCCAGAGGCTGGACTCTCTCCGGGGGTGATAATGAGCCCACGCCTGCTGGTGACTTCAGCCGAGCGGTGAAGGCCTCATTCCCTTCTTGAGCTCTGTTCCTGGGGACTGCAGCTCCCTGGGGTGGCTATTAATAAAGAACTGAGGAACTAGGTCCCTGGGGAGCTCCCGCCCGGTTGGATCCTGAGTTCCCTCGGGGCCAAAAATATCCCAGAGTCTGCTTCAGAAAGTAATCTTTCTTAAGCTCTGTTTTTTTCAAATTCTTCCCGGAACACACTGTAGCAGCCCCCTATTGTGGCCATAAGGAACACTTTTTTTAAAAATGCGTGTAATGTTTTTATTATTACACGGATATTGTCCCTCTTTTTTTCTGATTTTTTTAAAGCAAACCAAGAAATCTTGTCGTTTTGCCCACAAGTTCTTGAGTATGAATCGCTAAAAAAAGATTAAGGTCCTTTAAAAAAAAAAAAACAGAATTGCAATGCCATTGTCCAACCTAAAATAGAGAAACAATTGTAATACAAAACTTGTAAAGCCTTCCTGGCCTGCAAAGAGCACAGCTGAGTCCCACTCACCCTTGCCAGCCTCATTTCTTGCTGGCAGCTCCCAGCAGGTTCTGGTCCAAAAGTGTGTGAGATGTTTTGGAACTCCGTTTCTATTTCCCATAGGAAACAATTTTATAATCTCAGAGTTCTGCACTTCTGAACTTGAACCTTGAGCCCCATAGGCAGTGAGTAAATAGTAGCAGTTCCACATCAGCGTGGTGACAATGTTTGCTCCGCCAGCATCACTGGGATTTGGTGAGGACAAAATGAGATAATGCAGATGCAAGCAAAGAACGAAGGCGGCTAGACCATGTGCCAGTGAAAGGACCTCAGAGTGACAATGAATTCTTAATTGAATGGGCTTGGCCTGTGACCCAGTAATCCTACTCCTGGGTATGCACTAAAGAGAAATGAGAACCCATACCCACGCAAAGACTCAGGCAGGAAGGTTTACAGAAGATTTGCTCAAGGTGACAAAAATCCAGAAACAACCCAGATGCCCATCAGCAGTAAAATGGTTAAATAAATCGTGGTTTCTCCATACGGTGTAATAATACACAGCCAGAAAAAAGAGTAAACTACGGACACACACAATATGGATGAATCTTACAGAGCTTATGTTAAGCAAAAGAAAGCCAAACACACACACACAAATAAATATACTGTAACATTTCAATAACATAAGCGAGATAGATATATATATATACATATATATATATATTTTTTTTTTTTTTTTTTTTTTTTTTTTTTGCGGTACGTGGGCCTCTCACTGTTGTGGCCTCTCCCGCTGCAGAGCACAGGCTCCGAGGCCATGGCTCATGGGCCCAGCCGCTCCGCGGCATAGTGGGATCTTCCCGGACCGGGGCACAAACCCGCGTCCCCTGCATAGGCAGGTGGACTCTCAACCACTGCACCACCAGGGAAGCCCTATTTTTTTTAAGTTTTTTTTTTCTTTCTGTTCTCTCTGACAGTTTTCATTTATTTATTTATTTATTTATTTATTTATTTATGGCTGCGTTGGGTCTTCGTTGCTGTGCACAGGCTTTCTCTAGTTACAGCGAGCAGGTGCTATGGGCGCTACTCTGCTGCAGTGCGCGGGCTTCTCACTGCAGTGGCTTCTCTTGTTGCAGAGCACAGGCTCTAGGAGCGCAGGCTTTGGTAGCTGTGGCACGTGGGCTCAGTAGTTGTGACTCAGGCTCTAGAGCACAGGCTCAGTAGTTGTGGGGCAAGGGCTTAGTTGCTCCACAGCATGTGGGATCTTCCCAGACCAGGACTCGAACCAGTGTGCCCTGCATTGGCAGGCGGATTCTTAACCACTGTGCCACCAGGGAAGTCCCAAGTGAGACATATTAACAGCGGTGATGGCTATTGACCTAGAAATATACAAAGGAGCCCATGGTGGGGTGGGGTGTATGAAAATGCCTTGCTCCATATGCATAAGATTATACACTTGATGGTGTTTTCTCCCTGATGTTAGGCCTCAATTTTATTTTATTTATTTATTTAATTTCTTTTTTGACCGTGCCTCGCTGCTTGCAGACCTTAGTTCCCTGGCCAGGGATTGAACCTGGGCTCCAGCAGTGAAAGCACCGAGTCCTAACCACTGGACTGCAAGCAAATTCCCATGGCCTCAATTTTAATAATCAAAACTTAAAAAAAGGTTTAGAGGGCTTCCCTGGTGGCGCAGTGGTTGGGAGTCCGCCTGCCGATGCAGGGGACACAGGTTCATGCCCCGGTCCGGGAAGATCCCACGTGCCGCGGAGCGGCTGGGCCCTTGAGCCATGGCCGCTGAGCCTGCGCGGCCGGAGCCTGTGCTCCGCAACGGGAGAGGCCACAACAGTGAGAGGCCCGCGTAACAAAAAAAAAAAAAATAGATTTAGAGGTGAGTAGGGCATTGACTGTTGGTGGTAGGGGTGAGGCCATCTGGGTGGTCATGAAATGAAGAGGTGATGAAGCTGAGACACTGGGTCACCTGGGGAGACTGCGGAGCTGGGGAGGAGAGAAAGAGTGGGGACAGCTGCCAGCTCCTCGCTGGTGCAGGGGAGCAGCAGGGAGAGCAGCGGGGAGAGTGTCCGCAGCCAAGGAGGTGGCAGGGCTGTGGGCAGGAGTGGCAAAGGGAACCTGCGCCCCAGCCCCTCTTCTCCTTCCTGTCCTGTTGCCTCCTCCTCCTCTCCAGGGTGTGGACTCCACTGTCCTTCCTCTGTACCTCACCACACCCAGGGCCCTGCTGGGGCCCTTTTAGGCACAAGGAAGGTGGGCAGAGGTGAGGGTTGCCTTCCCAGGGAGGCATCACAGTGGCCAGGCGTGGACCCGCCTGGATACTGGGCCAGGTCTGCCCCTGGCTGGCTTTGTGGGTGCCTTGCTGCCCCATCTGGGCGTCAATTTCTTCACTTAAAAAAAAAAAAAAAAGCGACTTCCCTGGTGGTGCAGTGGTTAAGAGTCCGCCTGCCAATGCAGGGGACACGGGTTCAAGCCCTGGTCCGGGAAGATCCCACATGCCATGGAGCAACTAAGCCCATGCGCCACAACTACTGAGCCTGCGCTCTAGAGCCCGCAAGCCACAACTACTGAGCCCGTGCCTAGAGCCCGTGCTCCACAGCAAGAGAAGCCGCCACAATGAGAAACCCGCGCACCACAGGGAAGAGTAGCCCCTGCTCGTCGCTACTAGAGAAAGCCTGCGCGCAGCAATGAAGACCCAACGCAGCCAAAAATAAATAAAATGTTTAAAAATTAATTAATTAAAAGAAAAAAACAAGGATGTTGGGCTGGGACAATAATGAGCAAACTTTTCACCACCATTCTTTTTTTTTTTTTAATTGAAGTGTAGTTGATTTATAATGTGTTAATTACTGCTGTATAGCAGAGTGATTTATTTATACATATATCTACATTCTTTTTCATATTCTTTTCCATTATGGTTTATCACAGGATATTGAATATAGTTCCCTGTGCTCTACAGTAGGACCTTGTTGTTTATCCATTCTATATATAATAGTTTGCATCTGGGAATCCCAAACTCCCACTCCATCCCTCCCCCATCCCCCCTCCCCCTTGGCAACCACAAGTCTGTTCTCTAAGTCTGTCACCACCATTATTTATTTGAGGAAGCAGTAATTCTAGTCACTTAGGGGTGTGAACTCCACAGCTAGACGGCCTTCCAATCCTGACTCTGCTGCTTCCCAGCTGAGTGATGAGTGATCCTAACCTCTATGTCCCGTGGTTTCCTCACCTGGAAAGTGGGGAGAGGAATGGAAGCTGCCTTGGAGAATCCTAATGAAGATTACCTGAGTGGCTGATGGGAAGCCCTTAGGACGCTCCTCAGTACACAGTAGGCGCCATATAAATGTTGGCTGTGATTACCCTTCTCCCTTTATGGAGTGCATGTTTTAAAAGCTTTTGTCTATAAACAGCACATTTAATAACTTATTTCCTCATATATTAATCAGAAGCACGGGCACAATTGCCATCTTACAATCAGCATGAGTTGTATTCATTCCTTCAAGAGATGCTTGCCTCTAAGCACAGGGATTGCCAAGACCTGCTGGGCTGCCAACCAGGGGCAGACAAAATGCACACTTTGATCCATGTTGGTTCATTTCAGATAAATGTGGGACCTTTCTAAGGCTATTTGGAAAGGTCCGAATAGCTCAGAGGTCAGCATTATGACCTCCTGAGATCCCAGTCATCTCTGAGGGTCCCACCAGCCATCCCACCTGGAGAATGTGAGCTCGGGCCAGGACCTGAGCTTCTTGGTGTGACCAGAGCAGCGTGCTGGGCAAAGAGCAGGCGACACCTCAGCAGATGCTCCTTGAAGCTGGCGTCTTGACTGGCCTGCCTGGACACTGGGACCTCAGAGATGGGGAAGAGGTGACCATCCTGCAGCACAGTTTAACAGATGCCTGAATATCCAAATAAGCATCGGCAGAAGACTTCTGTGTCAAGATGCTAATTCTTCCCCTTTGCAGAAGGAGATGAGGAGGTAATACCTTGAGTCAATAGTTTTTAAACTTGGGAGTTGAAGGCAGTCACTGACCCTTTGGAAACCTGATGACAGCTACAAACCCTTTCTCCAGAAAAACGCACACACACGTCAACAGTGGTAAATAAATGGACCTTCCGAAGCCCATTTATCAACTCCTGACCCACATAGATTAAGAAAAATGTATCCAAAATTTTGAAACAAAGCAAAAGGATGTCTGGAATGTCCTTTCACTGGCTCACTGTCTAACCGCCCATCCGAGGATTAGCTCATTCTCTAGGGAATTGTGTTTTGACTAAGCCCCAGACTCTTATGAAGTTACATGTAACTGGTAGATTTTTGTCCCACAAAAATGCAAGGATTAAAATAGATAACTAATAAGGACCTACTGTAGAGCACAGGGAACTCTACTCAATACCCTGTAATGGCCTACACAGGAAAAGAACCTAAAAACGAGTGGATATATATTATACATGTATAACTGATTCACTTTGCTGAAACGAACACATTGTAAATCAGCTATATGCCAATACAATTTTTTTTAAATAAAGAAAAAGCAATGCAAGGATTTCTTTCAGTTGAAAAAAAGTATTCACCAAAGTTGTGGTTTTATTGCCATGTAGAATATTAACCAGTTTTGTACCTATTTAGGAAAACCAGATTTTGTCTACCCTTCCTGTGCAGGGAAACCCCCAGCTCTTCTCCACTGTGTGTTTCTTCCCTGTTTGTTTTCTTCACTGCTCACAGGAAACACTTCACTTCCTTTTTTATTTTTTTTGGAAAGAATTTTCTTTTTTCAAAATTAAAAAAAAAAAAGTTTTTGGCCACGCTATGTGGCACGTGGGATCTTAGTTCCCCGACCAGGGATCAAACCCATGCCCTCTGCATTGGAAGCGCAGAGTCTTAACCACTGGACTGCCAGGGAAGTCACTAACACTTCACTTCTGACAGTTCTGGTCACCCAATGTGTGGACATTTTCCCCACACCAACAAGCAATTCTCCAACACCACTAGGGTATCCGAGAATCAACTCAAATCTGACACTGTCTACCCATTGATAGCATCGGATTTCACAGGTTAAGGGCTCAGTCCCACAAGACTGTCCCCCGACTTCAGATGTCAGTTGCAAGTCCAGGTTATCACCCGTGCTTCTGACCCCTGCTACAGATCAGAGGTTCCACCCTTGCGTTTGCTTGATTTTCTAGAGTGGATCACCGAACTCAGGAAAACACATTTACCAACTTAGTAAAGGGTATGATAAAGGGTGCAGGTGAACAGCCAGATGAAGAGCGACCCAGGGCTCACCAGTGACCAGCCGCCCCTGCCTCTCCCCCAGGTCCCATCCTGTTGGGACCCTCTGCTGCATTTCACTGTTGCCCCATCTCCCCCCTCCCCCCCGCCAGAATCCCCTCCTTCGGTAACCCGCGGGAGTCACCCCTGCCCCACTTCTCCCCTCCCCTGTTCTCAGATGCCTTCCTTGGCTCCCTTCTGTCTGGCCCCCACCCCAGGCTAGGTGAGGCTCCCAGCCTCTTGCCTTGGCCCTGCCTCTGCCACTAGCCTTGCTCTCCTGTGAGCTTCCACCCTGCCACACTGGCACCCCCATTCAGATCCTCCCAAATCCCCAACAGAGGGGCCCTCTCCAAGAGAAATGACTTGACTCATTTCCTTCCTAGGGCTGTCACCCACCAGAAGGAGAAGTCAAGCTTCAGGTGTGAGCAAAGCAGGGCCACAAAGAAAAGAAAAATGGGGGTGTTATATTTTCTATGTTAAAGAAAGCAGCAAATAGCCCTAAAGGGAAGAATGAGAACTTTGATGGATTTTCTTACACTTATTTTAGTATATATCTTTTAAATTACCCATGAAGAGGTTACCATAATCCTTCTAGCAAGGAGGGCTTTCGAATGCTCTGAATCCAGCCCTCGTCTTACCCATATTCACTCATTTGTCCATTCACTCATTCATTTGGCAAATACGTACTGAGCAACTCAGTAGTGACAGAGCCTTTAGACCAAGCCCTGCCCTCAGGAGTCCACACTCTGGTGGGAGAGGCAGGCAAGAAACAAATACTCGAGTTCATGAGAAAAGAAAGGGAAAATGAGGAAAAACAAAACAGAAAGCAGGACAGAGTGTGCATGGCCTCCCATGCAGTGGATGGGAGCTGGTATTCAATGGACCACGTGCTCCAAAGGGTGGGGACGCTGTAACCAGCACCTGATACATCATACGGTCTCAGAAATGTTAGCTGCATGATTAACTGATGGTTGAGGAGATGGATGGGTGGGCAGAGGGATGGAGGGCCCTGCCGGCTTAGCTCCCTTGGGCCCCTCCCATCTGGCCCTTCCTTTCCAGGCCCTCATCCCATCTCAAAGTCCCCTGCAGGAACCCCTCTAAACTTGACTCCTGCCTGTCCTTTTTCTTGGTGCTCCTAAAGTCACCTTCTGCATCTCAAAACCTTTGATGCATCCTGTGACCTCAGGCGGACCCAGCTACATAATTTGCCCGGCACAGCACAGAGCAAAAATGCAGAGACTTGTTAAAAAATCATTAAGAATTTCAAGACGGTGACAACTAGGCGTTACACCAACCACAGGGCTCTTCTGAGTGCTGGCTCTGCGACCGCACGGGGGGGGGGACACTCAGGCAGCCGGCCCTGTCTCCAGGACAGGGCCACAAGACCTCCCCAGATCTGCACCCAAGAGACCACGCCAGCCTGTGTTTACAAGCCTCGATGAGTTCGGTGCTTCTGCCACTCAAGACCTCACCTCACTTCCGGCCTCTGGGCATCTATTCTTGAGGTTCCCACCGCCCAGGGTACCTTCCCACGACGTGGGTTAGGTGCCAGGAAGGGAGATGGGGAAAACCACACCCAGTCCCAACTCCCCAGAGAAGACGCTCAGAGGGCATCTGGGTTCTGGCACAGCTGTGGCTCTGTCCAGCTGTGAGGCCCAAAGCAGGCAAACTTTCCTCTGTTGCAAAACAGGCACCAACAAGGATGATGCTGGAGCCACGTGGGGCTCTGTGCATAGCCCTCCTCCCTGTTAAAAAATCTACTAAGATAAGACTCATGTGTAGCATAAAATTATCCTCTTAAAGTGTACAATTCACGCTGCCATGGCCTGGGTTCAGTCCATGGTCAGGGAATTGAGATCCCACAAGCTGTACAGTGGGCAGCCAAAAAGAAAAAAAAAAAGTGTATAATTCAGTGGTTTTTACATATACACAGTTATACAACCATCACCACAATCTAGTTCCAGAACGTTCCCCCAAACTTTCTTTCCTAAAAGAAACCCCATCCCCCATCAGCAGCGCTCTTCCCAGGCCCCCAGGCCCTGGCAACCACGAATCTACCTCTGTCTCTATAGCCTTGCCTATTCTGAAAGTTTCATATAAATAAAATCCTACAATATGTGGCCTTCTATGTCTGCTTCCTTCACTGAGCATAATATCTTCAAGGTCCATCCAGGTTGTAGCCTGTGTCAGTGCTTCATCCCTTTTTAGGGCCACATATATCCCATGGTAAGGGTATGCCACATTTTACCCATTCATCCCCTGATGGATGCCCACAGCTCTTTCACACACCAGCTGCCAATCTGCCTGTGGGGGAGGGCTGGGGAGGGGTGCAGCCCCCCACTCTGACCTTTACCCTGAAATACAAGCCGCTGGCCGTCTTCCTTCCCACCGGAAACACTCCCACTTAACCTTCAAAGTCCAACTCAGACACCATCAGCTCCAAGAAGCCTCCCCAGATGACCCCTATTAGGCCGATAACCCCTTTCTCGCGCCCTCCCACCGGGCCCGGTTCCAGGACACCTGCCTTTTCTAAGACCTGAGGCGTCTCCCCGCCCCACTCCAGATCCGGAACCGCGGTGGAGTCCCATTTCTGAAGCCCCTGGGCTTGGACTCCACCAACCCGCCAAACCTTTTGTGGAAAGGAAAGAGGGGGATTGGCTAGGTGCTAACTGGCCGCCAGATAAACTAATTGTTTCCTTGAGATCTCTTGCCTTTGACGGGAGGAGGAAAAACCTGGGAATTTCGGGGATAGGTGGGGTGCGGAGGAGGAAGTGACAGCCCCAGCAGCGGGGTTGGGGGGGGCAGGTGGGGGAGGGAGCGGCAGACCAGCGGTTGCTGGCGGCTGCCGAACGCAGCTGAAAAAATGCCCAATTGTCCTGCTCCCTCGAATCTGTGTTTTTCTCGTGGGAAGCTCGGAGGACGCTCCCGAAGCTGCAGTCCCCTTCCCTGCCCGCCTGGGTGCCCGCCGCAGGCCCGGGGAAAGTCAAGGTCCCGGGCGTCCCGCGCAGCCGCCGGTCCTGCTCGCTGGGGAGGCGTTGGTCGCGGGTGGGAAGGGGGCCCCGGGACGCCCCCCGGCTTCCTCCGCTCTCCCTCCCCCGCCTCCTCTCGGCGCCCACTGACGGCCCCTTTGCGTCCCGGGTCCCCTAGGACCGCTCTTTTACGCAGGAGGAGGAGCTGGAGGTTAGAGGGAGAGGCGGCCTCGGCGGCGCGCTGTTTCCCCGCACACCCTCCCGGGGTCAGCAGAGGTCGGCCGGCGGGCGCTCGCGGAGGGTCAAGGTCGCCCGGGGCCGCGCCCGCGGGGTCAGAGTCAGACTTCGGGAGGGACCGGTTCGGCGCCGAGCCGGGCGGGCGTGTGAAATCGCCCCCTGGCCGATTTCAGGCCGCAAGGAGGAGGCTGGGGGCGGCGTGCGCGCCCTCCAGCCCGGAGCCCGGAGCCGGGCCGGAGCGCGGAGACCCTGGGGTACTCCGACCGCGCCCGCCCTGCGCCCTTCCACGCGCGGGGCTTCCCCGTGGCCGCCCGTTTCCTCCTGGGGTGCCCTCCGTCTACGCAAGCCGGGTGCCCTCGGTCCGTGCAACCCTGTCGGATCCGCTTACGCCGCGGCCAGTCGCCTCAGGGGCTGGAGCGGCAGTTGACTTACAAGGCTGGCTGCGCAGGCCACCCTTACATTAAGCTTTTAAGTTACGCAATTAAGGTGTATTCATTGTGGGAAAACAGGGAACACTGAACCGTAATCAAAAAGTTTTAAACTTGCCTAGAATCGCACTCCCTGATAAGACGCGGCTGCATTTCCTTTTCGTCTTTCGTTGGCGCTACTTTCTGTGTATCTTTTCACTCTCATTTCGTGCGTGTTTACGAAATGGAAGCCGTATGGTACACAAGCGTCTCTATGGTTTTTTTGATTTGACGTTATTCATTTTCCCCGAGTACTAGATGCATTCTCTTGGAATACATGGAAATTGCACAGAAGCCCCTGGTCACCTCCCTCCCCACCCCATCCAACTCCCCTCTCTGCTGGATGTTCTTCCAGACTTTTTCACATTTTACATCACACCACACACACACACACACACACACACACACACACAGTTTTACTTAGGGATCTCTTTTACATAAGTCAGATTGGGTTGTTTGGAATCCCCCCACCCCGAAACTTAACGGTATGTTTTGGAACTCACTTGGTCTAGATACACCTCTTTCTTAACTCCGTTATGATAGTCCATTGTTTGCACCTTCATTCCTGTCGAGCATTCGCTGTTGTTTGTTGTGTTTCATTTGTTTCCAGTGTCTCTCTATTCAGCCGTTCATCCCAAATGAGTTTCTGGGGCACCTGCTGTGTGCCCGACCCAAACCTCTCCTAGGTTCAGAAAGTACAATAATGAACAAAATAGACACCACCCTCCTGGGCCTGACCTTCTACAAGGGCAACTGACAAGTATACTGTAGGTGGGTCAGGACGGGTATTTTATTTTTTTAAATAGGGACAGTTCCAATAACTAATATGGTTCAAATATCAAGTCAGTATAAAAAAGTACCGAGGGAGGACTTCCCTGGTGGTGCAGTGGTTAAGAATCCACCTGCCAATGCAGGGGACACGGGTTTGAGCTCTGGTCCGGTAAGATCCCACATGCTGCGGAGCAACTAAGCCCGTGTGCCACAACTACTGAGCCCACGAGCCACAACTACTGACCCCGCGAGCCACAACTACTGAAGCCCACGCGCCTAGAGCCCATATTCCACAACTCAGAGAAGCCACCGCAGTGAGCAGACCGCGGACCGCAGTGAAGAGTAGCCCCCGCTCACTGCAACTAGAGAAAGCCCGTGAGCAGCAATGAAGACCCAACGCAGCCAAAAATAAAGTATGAATAAATAAATAAATTTATATTAAAAAAAAGTATCGAGGGAAACGTCTTACTCCCACACTTGCCCATTGGACATACGGGTAGCCACTCATTGGTTCCTTGTGTTATCCTTCCAGAATTTCCTTATGAAAATGCAAGTAGAAAAGAGTTGTTATGTATACTTCCCTTCTTTCCCGTGTAAAAGGAAGCTTGCTTACTTATATGTCCTGGTGCTGTTTTCCTGTCATCACATAGAGAGCTTACTTGTTCAACTTTATTTGTAAATTGTTTCAGGGTACACACTGTTCTATCAGTATGGTTTATTTTACCACACTCTATTTGTACCCTGTAACAAACACACACAGTGTGACACAGGGTGTTTCCTGTCTCTTGCCCTATAACATTGTTGCAGTGAATAACTATACAAAGGTCAATTTGCCCACCTGGAAGTCAATCAATAGAGTGGATTTTCAGAACTGTGATAGCTGGGTCAAGGCCTTGTGTGTGCACAGTGTTGATGTGTGTTACTGTTTGCCCTCTGTATTAGGGTTCTCCAGAGAAACAGACCAATTGGATATGGGAGATATACATACATATACATAAAATTTTATATATAATATAATATAAAGTAATAATTATAAGGAATTGGTTCACCGCTATGGAAAACAGTATAGAGGTTCATCAAAAAACTAAAGACAGAGCAATTCCACTCCTAGGCATATACCCAGACAAAAGTATAATTTGAAAAAATACATGCACCCTTATGTTCATAGCAACACTATTTACAATAGCCAAGACATGGAAACAATCTAAATGTCCATCGACAGATGAATGGATAAAGAAGATATGGTATGTATATATATATATAATGGAATATTACTCAGTCATAGAAAGAATGAAATAATGCCATTTGCAGCAACATGGATGGACCTAGAGATTGTCATACTAAGTGAAGAAAGTCAGAAAGAGAAAGACAAATACCATATGATATCACTTATATGTGGAATCTAAAATACAAGTCAACACATCTGCAAAACAAAAACAGATTCACAGGTATAGAGAACAGACTTGTGGTTGCCAAAGGGGAGAGGGGTAGGGGAAGGAAGGAATGGGAGTTTGGGATTAGCAGAGGCAAACTATTATGTACAGGATAGATAAACAACAAGGTCCTACTGTATAGCATAGGGGACTATATTCAATATTCTGTGACATGATAATGGAAAAGAATATGAAAAAGAATGTATATATATATATATATATATAAGAATATATATGTATAACCGAGTCACTTTTCTATACAGAAGAAATTAACACAATATTGTAAATCAACTATACTTCAACAAAATTTTTTAATCTTTTTAAAATAAATTTATTTTTTATTTTATTTTATTTATTTTTGGCTGCGTTGGGTCTTCATTGCTGCATGTGGGCTTTCTCTAGTTGCGGCAAGCGGGGGCTACTCTTCCTTGCAGTGTGCAGATTTCTCATTGTGGCGGCTTCTCTTGTTGTGAAGCACGGGCTCTAGGAACGCGGGCTTCAGTAGTTGTGGCATGCGGGCTTCAGTAGTTGTGGATCACAGGCTCCAGAGCGCAGGCTCAGTAGTTGTGGTGCATGGGCTTAGTTACTCTGCAGCATGTGGGTTCTTCCCAGACCAGGGCTTGAACCCGTGTCCCCTGCATTGGCAGGTGGATTCTTAACCACAGCACCACCAGGGAAGCTCTTCAATAAAATTTTTTTTTTTTTTTTGCGGTACACGGGCCTCTCCCGTTGCGGAGCACAGGCTCCGGACGTGCAGGCTCAGCAGCCACGGCTCACGGGCCCAGCCGCTCTGTGGCACGTGGGATCCTCCCGGACCGGGGCACGAACCCGTGTCCCCTGCAACGGCAGGCGGACTCTCAACCACTGCGCCACCAGGGAAGCCCTCTCATTATGGTTTTGATTTGCATTTCCTTGAGGGCTAACCAATTTGTCTTTTGACTTTGATTTTTTTTATGAAATTTTTTTCTATAAATTTATTATATTTTTATTGCTTCCAAATTTTGACTTATAGAGAAAATTGTCCCCACTCTAGGGTCACAAAGAAATTTTCCTATATTCTCTTTTAGTACTTCTATGCTTTCAAGTTTTATGTTTAGAAGAAGA
>RJWK010025405.1:14370-27801 GCA_004363435.1 Platanista minor
AGAAAGAAGATTACTAATATACTACAGCAAGATGAAGAAAGTTTTCTCCTTGCCCAGCAACCACCCCAGCCAATGAGAAACCATCACCACTCAGCCAATGAGAAACTATCACCACCCTGAACTCTGGCTTTCCTCCAATGGGCTTTTTGTTTATAATAGCGCCTCCCAAATCCCTCCTTTCCTTTATAAAAGAATGCTCCTCTCCTTAGTTTTCCAAACTTGCCTGTGGTTTGCCATAGCTTGCATGTCCCAAATTGGAATTCCTGAATCATCCTGCTGGTAAAATAACTGGCTATTTTATTTTAAGGTTGACACAATAAACTACACATATTTATTTATAATGTACGCTTTGGTGAGTTTTGACATCTGTATGCACTCATGAAACCATCACCACGATTAACATAGTGCACACATCTAGCACATCTAAAAGTTCCTCCTGCCCTTGATGGTCCCTCCCAACTCCTTCCCCTTTGCAGGCAACCAACAATCTGCTTTTTGATAATGATTCCATAGTTTTTATTATATGACTGTTACATAATTATCTGAGCAATTCTATATTGTTGGACATCTGCATTTATCCCATTTTTGCTATTTATTAATCCAGCCAGGATGCACATCCTTGTACAAACATAAGTCTCCACATGTCTGAATATTTTGGGGGGACAAATTCCTAGAACTGATATTATCAGACCAAAGGTTATGAATGTTAAGACTTTTGGGACAATTTGTCAAATCCTCTTTGTAAGGCTTGCTAGGTATGACATTCACTTTACATTTGGTGTTCTTTCTGGAAAGTTGAATCTTGTTTTTATTTATTTTTATTTTATTTTTTCTTTTAATTCTTTCTTTTTTGTTGTTGTTGTTCTTTGTTGTTTCTTTCTTTTTTTTTGGTTGAATCTTTTTAATACAAGAGAAGAAGCAGCAGCAGCAGCTAACTCTCCAAGTGTGGCTCAGACGTTTCTGCTTGGAACAAGGGCTGGCTGTTTGGGGGAGGTACTTTTGTGGCTGTGAAAGCAACAAACATTAACATCTGATGGGATTGCCTCTTCCCTGGGACCCAACAGCACTCTGTACCTTGGCAGGGCCCTGCCCAGAGCAGGCTGTGACGGCACCAGCAGCCCTCGTTCAGCCATGCCCCACCCTACAGAAGTCTGAAGACTTCTGCATCAAGGATGGTGAGATTACGAACCTTGGATCAACTTCTTTGAGCTCAACAGGCTTCTCTGATGGAGTCTGGGCCTCCAGGCACAGGGTCCTCAGAGTGGCTGAGAGCAGTTTTGAGGCAGGTGGAGGGGAGAAACAGGTTTGGGGGCACCAGACATGCCACCGCAAACTAGGCCTCTTTGGCCTTTGAATTATTATTATTATTTTTTTTTTTGCGGTGCACGGGCCTCTCACTGTTGTGGCCTCTCCCCTTGCGGAGCACAGCCTCCGGACTCACAGGCTCAGCGGCCATGGCTCACGGGCCCAGCCGCTCCGCGGCATGTGGGATCTTCCCGGACCGGGGCACGAACCCGTGTCCCCTGCATCGGCAGTCGGACTCTCAACCACTGCGCCACCAGGGAAGCCCTGGCCTTTGAATTATTTTGACCTAAAGGCCACTGAGAACCAGCAGACACAGGAAAAGCTCTAAAAACGGGGCACAGCTTTTCCTTTGTAAAGGAAAATTTTATTTATTTATTTATTTATTTATTTTATTTTTGGCCGTGCCACACAGCTTGTGGGATCTTAGTTCCCCAACCAGGGTGAAAGCGCCGTGTCCTTACCACTGGACCATCAGGGCATTCCCGGAAATTTTTATTCATAATGGCAATTTCCTTTTGTAAAGAGTCTCCTTCTCCCATCAGAGAGGTAGAGGACTTGAAACTCTCATCAATAGAGAAGATAAGACTTAAATCTGCATAGCAGGACTTCCCTGGTGGCACAGTGGTTAAGAATCCACCTGACAATGCAGGGGACACGGGGTTGAGCCCTGGTCCGGGAAGATCCCATATGCCGCGGAGCAACTAAGCCCGTGCGCCACAGCTACTGAGCCTGTGCTCTACAGCCCGTGAGCCACAACTACTGAAGCCCAGGTGCTCTAGGGCCCGTGTGCCACAACTACTGAGCCCACATGCTGCATCTACTGAAGCCTGCGTGCCTAGAGCCTGTGCTCTGCAACAAGAGAAGCCACCGCACTGAGAAGCCCGCGCACCACAACGAAGAGTAGCCCCGCTCGCCGCAACTAGAGAAAAGCCCGCGCGCAGTAACAAAGACCCAACGCAGCCAAATAAATAAATAAAAATAAATTTAAAAAACCAGACAAATCTGCATAGCAAACCTTACTAAACAACCCTTGATTATCATTCTTTTCCCAGTCACCTTCCTATAACTTGTATCCTCCCACCCCAAAGCCCAAATACCCTTTTCCTTGGTTTTAAGCTAAGACAGTATTTAAGGTCAAGTTCTAACTAACCCAGCGGGTTACTCCTCACTCATGCTCCCTTGTGTCCACATGAGATGACCATGTTAATAAACTTTTTGCCTTTTCCTTTTCATTCTTCTTGGCTGCACCGTGCAGCAAGTGGGATCTTAGTTCCCCACCAGGGATCGAACCCGTGCCCCCTGCAATGGAAGCACAGAGTCTTAACAACTGGACCAACAGGGAAGTCCTTGCCTTTTTATTAACCTGTCTTTGGTCCATCTCACTTACAGAGCCCTGGCTGGAGAACCTATGATGGGTAGAGGAAAATATTTCTTTCCTCCCCCCCGCCGTCACAAAGCTCCCCAGCGAGGCTCGGGACATAGGCCACGTGGCCTCAAAAACAGGTGCCTCCACTTCCTAGCAGTGTGGACTTGGATGTGTTTTTTTAACTTCTCCCAGCTTCAATTTCCTTATTTGTATTGATAATTAAAGGATAATAAAAGATTATTGTAAGATTATTGTGAGAATCACTTGGGTGTGATGGTTAATTTTATGAGGGATGCTAGTAAAACATTATTTCTGGGTGTGTCTGTGAGGGTGTTTCCAGAAGAGATTAGCGTTTGAATCACAGAGTGTGGGTAAAGAAGGTGGCCTTGCCCTCATCAATGAGGCAGCACCATCCAGCCTACAGAGGGCCTGAATCGAACAAAAAGGGAGAGGAAGGGCAAATTTTTTTTTCATAATTAAAAGATGTATTTATTTATTGGGACTTCCCTGGTAGCGCAGCGGTTAAGAATCTGCCTGCCACTGCAGGGGACACACACGCTCCCTGAAGAGCGTGCCGCTTCAGTAGTTGTGGCGCACGGGTTTAGTTGCTCCGTGGCATGTGGGATCTTAGCTCCCCGACCAGGGGTCGAACCCGTGTCCCCTGCATTGGAAGGCAGATCCTTAACCACTGGACCACCAGGGAAATCCCCAGGAAGGGTGAATTTGCTCTCTGCTTGAGATGGGACATCCGACCTCTGGCCTCGAACATCAGTGCTCCTGGTTTTTAATCTTTGGACTTGGAGTGGGACTTCCATCGTTGGCTCCCCTTGTTCTCTTGCCTTCAGGTTTGTAGTAGAATTATACTTTTCTGGGTCTCCAGCTTGCAGATGGCAGAATGTGAGACTTAGTCTCCATAACAGCATGATCCAATCTCTCATAATGCATCTCTTTCTCTATATCTCTATATATCCTATTGGTTGTTTCTCTGGACAGCCCTGACCCACACCATGGGATTTTTGGGGGGATTAAATGTTGTTCACCTAAAACAGTACAATAGCCAGTTATTTTACCAGCAAACGGGTTTATTCAGGAGCAGCAAAGAATTGCAATACAGACATGCAAACATGGCAAACCACATGTGAGTCCAGTAAAGCAGAGGAGAGGAAACCCTTTTATAGAGGCGAAGGGGGGAGTTGGGAGGGACTGTTTTAAACAAAAAGTCCAGTGGAGGAAACTGGGGGCTGGAAGTGTAGTGGCCTTTCACCGGCTGAGTTATGACAGTCTCTCATTGGCTGAGCTGTTGCCAGGCAAGAAGAAAAATCTTTGTTTCTCCTGCTGGATGTAATAAGCAGTGTCACTTCCTGTGGAGAATCTGAATTAAGGTCAAGTGGTGAGAGCGCCCCCTTGTGGCCTCCTGAATCCATTTTAATGAGGTTTCCCTTTACTAATTTTCACAGTGTAACTCCCGCAAAGTGCCTGGCACGGCACCTGGCCTACAGCAAGCGCTGGATGAAAGGTAGTGATGGAGTGGGCGGAGCCTGCATGCTTAGCTTGGCCCGGGGCAGAGTCAGACAACTTGTAGAGGCGGAGAGAAGGGGAGAGGGAAGCAGTGCTCCTCCCACACCTGCTGTGGGTCACTAGGCAGTCCACCTGTAAACTGACCTCCAGCGACCTCACCTGCCAGGTCCCCTCCGCTTTTCAGAGGTGGAAATTGAGGCTTAGAGAGGGTCGAGCACTGGCTCAAGACCCGTAGCCAGTGATCAGCAGAGGCTGGAACCGAAAGTGGTCTGGGTGCGTCCGGGCACAGGATGAGATTCGGGTGACACAGGAACGCAGTTTCGATTTTCACAGTTAGGCATTTAATAGGTGTCATCAGTAAACAGCTGCTACATCAAGGCTAGGACTTCATAGCTCTAATGGCTCATGACAAAGCTAAAGGAAGGGTTTAAGTAGAAAAACAAAAGTGAGGGAAATTAAAGTGTTAGGTATTAACACCCATGATGGTAGGCTACAGCAGAAATCAGGAAGGTCAAACTTGAAGGGAGCCTGGGAACAGTGGTGATAGGCAAGGGTCTTGCTGCCCCACCTCGCCCCAGGGAAATCCCTTCCTTCTGGAACAGACATCAGGTAAGAAGGACAGGTGCGGAATGGTGGTCTTAAGTTTCCAGGTGCCGCACTCTTGCTGGGGCAGCAAGACAGGTCCCGTCATCCTAGCCCTGCACCCACCCCTGGCCCCCTCCCCAGTCTTCAGGGAAGGACAAAGGCCACTGGTCCCAGGGGTCCAGATACCCATCCCCAGTGGAAGGATGGGGATGTGACAAGAAAGAGAAGGCAGGAGTCTCTAGGGGAGGGGAGGTGTTTGGAGGGTCCCAGGTGGGACCACCTTGGCCAATTTTGCTTTGGTGGGAACTCCGCAATGAGTCCCCATCCTGCAGTGACACCAGTACTCCTCCACGGTCCCAGAGGGAGCTCTGGGCCTTCCTTAAGACCTCCTGGCCGCCCGTCTGCCGCTACCAACACCCATCAGATCTGCAGGTGACTGAGGGCTCCCGTGGATTTGAGACTTCTCTAGTCCTTCCATCCTGCTGGCTTTTCCTGCAAATCATCCTAGAAACGTTATTGATCCTCTCGAATTTCCTTTAACCATTTCCCTGCATTATACACCCTGTACACCAGTGGTCCCCAACCTTTTTGGCACCAGGGACCGGTTTCATGGAAGATGATTCTTCCACAGACCGGGGGTGGGCAGATGGTTCAGGCGGTTATACGGGGCGACAGGGAGCGGCAGATGCAGCTTCGCTCGCTCGTCCACTGCTCACCTCCTGCCGTGCGGCTGGGTTCCCAAGAGGCCACGGACCAATACCGGTCCATGGCCCAGGGGTTGGGGACCTCTGCTGTACACCACTTCCAAGCTGTGTTGCGATTTATAATAAGGAAAGTATATCTGGTCTTCATCCCTGTTTCTGGGGCAGAGTTCCTAAAACATACTCTTGGAATTTCCTAAAGGATAAAAGTCACCAGAATGGAACGTGTGTCTTTTGTTATAACTGGTCCCTTTCAGCCACACCTGATTTATGTTAATGGGGTGACTTTCGGAAAGCTCCTAGTTCTAACTTTAAGCTTCACCCCCAACCTCTGAGGAGCAGAGAAGGGCTGGAAGTTGAGTTAATCACTGGCGGCCAATGACTTAATCAATCATACCAACTTAGTAATTATGGGATGCGGTGGAGGTGTTAGCTGACGCCATGGTGGTCATCATTCTGCAGTATCTACGTTATCAGATCATCATGTCATACACCTTAAACTTACACAGTGTTCCATGTCAATTATATCTCAATAAAGCTGGGAAAAAAACTCCTCCCCCCCAAAAAAAAATAAATGTCATGCCTCTATAATGAAGCCTCATTAAAAATCCTTAAAGCACGGGGTTTGGAGAACAAGAACATTCATGTGCCAGGAGGGTGGTGACTCCAAACTCCACGGGGGCAGATGCTTCTGGGCTCGGGGTCCACCCAGGCCTGTGCTGTGTGCCTCTTCACCTGGCTGTTCATTAGCATCCTTTTAGTATCCTTTGTAATAAGTGAGTAATTTAGTAAGGAAATTGTTTCCCTGCATTCTATGAGGCTTGCTAGCAAACAGTCAGCCCTGAGGAGGGAGTCATGGAAAGAAATTTCCAGTTTATCGCTGTCGGTCAGAAGCACGGGTGGCAACCTGGACCTGCCATGGGCGTCTGAAGTGGGGCTGTCTTGTGGGACTGGGTCGGGGCTCTCCCCAACTGGGTGGTTTCAGAATTCAGCTGTAGGACCCTCAGCTGGTGTCCCAAGATTCTGAGGATTGCTTGGTGTGGGGAAAGCTCAACACTGGGGGGCCAGACATGAAGTCCCGAGCGCAGAGAAGTGTGAGGGTGGTCGTAAGAGCAGAGCAGAGAAGAAACATACAGGTGTTTTTCTATTCACAGGTCTCTTACATTTTTTCTTTGTGCATCTGGTCATTTACTTTCTACTTCGTTGTCGCGTTCTCAGAGGCACTGTTTCACTTTTTCTTTTTTTGGCCACGCCGCATGGCTTCTGGGATCTTAGTTCCCGGACCAGGGCTCGAACCCATGGCCGCTGCAGTGGAAGCGTGGAGTCCTAACTGCAGTCCAGGCAATTCCTGTTTCACTTTTTTTTTTTTAAATTAAAGTTCTAAAGTTTTAATTAAAGTTCTAATACTTTTTAAAAAAATATATTTATTTTTGCTGGGTCTTAG
This sequence comes from Platanista minor, assembly GCA_004363435.1. Taxonomy (NCBI): domain Eukaryota; kingdom Metazoa; phylum Chordata; class Mammalia; order Artiodactyla; family Platanistidae; genus Platanista; species Platanista minor. The sequence goes on from RJWK010025405.1 coordinate 21,290, forward strand.
TTGCGGCATGTGGGATCTAGTTCCCCAGCCAGGGATTGAACCCAGGGCCCCTGCATTGGGAGCACAGAGTCTTACCCACTGGACCACCAGGGAAGTCCCCCCAAGTTTCACTTAAAAAAAAAATGTTTTCATGTATTTATTTATTTTTGGCTGCATTGGGCCTTTGTTGCTGTGTGCGGGCTTTCCCTAGTTGTGGCGAGCAGGGGCTACTCTTCGTTGCGGTGCATAAGCTTCTTATTGCAGTGGCTTCTCTTGTTGCGGAGCACGGGTTCTAGGCGCACGGGCTTCAGTAGTTGTGGCTCGCGGGCTCTAGAGTGCAGGTTCAGTAGTTGTGGCGCACGGGCTTAGTTGCTCCGCGGCATGTGGCATCTTCCTGGACCAGGGCTCGAACCCGTGTTCCCTGCATTGGCAGGCAGATTCTTAACCACTGCGCCACCAGGGAAGTCCCTTCATTTTTTTGAATTAAAAAAATTTTTTTTTCGGCCGTGTGGCGTGTGGAACTTCCCCAACCAGGGATCAAACCCGTGCCCCCTGCAGTGGGAGCACGGAGTCTTAACCACTGGGCTGCCAGGGAATTCCTGGAAGGTTTTCTTAAGGAACTTTTCTTATCAGGTGAAATACCAGTTTCAATTTCAAGGTATGGGTTTGACAGTAGAGCCTTCCCTTAAAGGAGCAGGCAAATCACATCTTTCCTTTTGTACGCACTGCACTGTGACAGAAGGAACGAGAGGAAAGTCAGCATGACTCAGCTTCTGTAAAAGATTGCCTTGCTTGCTTAAAGTGGGAGGAACCAGGGTCCTGATTGGCCAAATAGCGCCTTCCCGCCTAGGGACTTCCCGCCTCCTGGAAGATATAAAAACCCTACTCGACCGTCGGTCGGGGTCTCACTTCTCTCTGAGTGGGACCCTGACCGGTCGGTTTGTGTGTGTGTGTGTGTGTGTTTGTGTGCTCGATTAAATCCTAACTGTACCTTGTATCTGGTGTTGGTGATTCCTTTGTGTCCTGGTGGGGACGGGACGTGGGTCGCTCTTACCGAGGGACTCCAGGCGTGTGGAGCACGTACCGCAACAGCACCATCCTGTGAAGAGAACTTTCTGGAAGGTAAGAAACTGTCAGTGAGCCGCTGAGCAACATGCCTTAACAATTAGCCATGATGCCCATGTTCACCCCAGCACACCAACCAGTGCAAGGCAAGGCAGGTGCCGCTAATGTCCCCACTTTTTAAAAAAATGTCATTTTATTTTATTTTAAATTAATTAATTAATTAATTTTTGGCTGCATTGGGTCTTTGTTGCTGCATGCGGGCTTCCTGTAGTTGCGGCAATCGGGGGCTACTCTTTGTTGTGGTGCGCGGGCTTCTCATTGCAGTGGCTTCTCTTGTTGCGGAGCATGGGCTCTAGGCACACAAGCTTCAGTAGTTGTGGCACACAGGCTCAGCAGTTGTGGCTCGCGGGCTCTAGTGTGCAGGCTCAGTAGTTGTGGTGCACAGGCTTAGCTGCTCCTGGTCTTCCCGGACCAGGGCGTGAACCCGTGTCCCCTGCATTGCCAGGCAGATTTTTAACCACTGCACCACCAAGGAAGTCCCGCTAATGTCCCCACTTTGCAACAAGGAAACCAACGCACGCAGTAAGAACCTGCTCAGGGCACAGACGGAATAAGTGGCAGAAGTGAGGTTCAGCCTTGCTGGGCTGGCAAGACTACACTTTTTTTTTTCTTTAACATCTTTATTGGAGTATGATTGCTTTACAATGTTGTATTAGTTTCTGCTGTATAACAAATAAAATCAGCTATATGTATACACATATCCCCTCCCTCTTGTGTCTCCCTCCTACCCTCCCTATCCCACCCCTCTAGGTGGTCACAAAGCACCGAGCTGATCTTCCTGTGCTATGCAGCTGCTTCCCACTAGCTAGCTATTTTACATTTGGTAGTGTATACATGTCAATGCTACTCTCTCACTTCATCCCAGCTTACCCTTCCTCCTCCGTCCTCAAGTCCATTCTGTACATCTGTCTCTTTATTCGTGTCCTGCCCTTAGGTTCATCAGAACCATTTTTTTTTTGATTCCATATATATGTGTTACCATACGGTATTTGTTTTTCTCTTTCTGACTTACTTCACTCTGTATGACAGAATCTAGGTCCATCCACCTCACTACAAATAATTCAATTTTGTTTCTTTTATGGCTGAGTAACATTCCATTGTATATATGTGCCGCATCTTCTTTATCCATTCATCTGTTGATGGACACTTGGGTTGCTTATTATGAATAGTGCGGCAATGAACGTTGTGGTACATGACTCTTTTTGAATAATGGTTTCCTCAGGGTATATGCCCAGTAGTGGGATTGCTGGGTCGTATGGTAGTTCTATTTTTAGTTTTTTAAACACCTCCATACTGTTCTCCATAGTGGCTGTATCAATTTACATTCCCACCAATAGTGCAAGAGGGTTTCCTTTTCTCCACACCCTCTCCAGCATTTATTGTTTGTAGATTTTTTGATGATGGCCATTCTGACTGGTGTGAGGTGATACCTCATTGTAGTTTTGGTTTGCATTTCTCTAATGATTAGTGATCTTGAGCATCCTTTCATGTGTTTGTTGGCCATCTGTATATCTTCCTTGGAGAAATGTCTATTTAGACCTTCTGCCCATTTTTGGATTGGGTTGTTTGTTTTTTTGATATTGAGCTGCATGAGCTGCTTGTATATTTTGGAGATTAATCCTTTGTCAGTTGCTTGATTTGCAAATATTTTCTCCCATTCTGAGGGTTGTCTTTTCATCTTGTTTATGGTTCCCTTTGCTGTGCAAAAGCTTTTAAGTTTCATTAGGACCCATTTGTTTATTTTTGTTTTTATTTCCATTTCTCTAAGAGGTGGGTCAAAAAGGATCTTGCTGTGATTTAAGTCAAAGAGTGTTCTTCCTATGTTTTCCTCTAAGAGTTTTATAGTGTCTGGCCTTACGTTTAGGTCTTTAATCCATTTTGAGTTTATTTTTGTGTATGGTGTCAGAAGTGTTCTAATTTCATTCTTTTACATGTAGCTGTCCAGTTTTCCCAGCACCACTTATTGAAGAGGCTGTCTTTTCTCCACTGTATATTCTTGCCTCCTTTATCAAAGATAAGGTGACCATATGTGCGTGGGTTTATCTCTGAGCTTTCTATCCTGTTCCATTGATCTATATTTCTGTTTTTGTGCCAGTACCATATCGTCTTGATTACTGTAGCTTTGTAGTATAGTCTGAAGTCAGGGAGCCTGATTCCTTCAGCTCTGTGTTTCTTTCTCAAGATGGCTTTGGCTATTCGGGGTCTTTTGTGTTTCCATACAAATTGTGAAATTTTTTGTTCTAGTTCTGTGAAAAATGCCATTGGTAGTTTGATAGGGGTTGCATTGAATCTGTAGATTGCTTTGGGTAGTATAGTCCTTTTCACAATGTTGATTCTTCCAATCCAAGAACATGGTATATCTCTCCATCTGTTTGTATCATCTTTAATTTCTTTCATCAGTGTCCTATAGTTTTCTGCATACAGGTCTTTTGTCTCCTTAGGTAGGTTTATTCCTAGGTATTTTATTCTTTTTGTTGCAATGGTAAATGGGAGTGTTCCTTAATTTCTCTTTCAGATTTTTCATCATTAGTGTATAGGAATGCAAGAGATTTCTGTGCATTAATTTTGTATCCTGCTACTTTACCAAATTCATTGATTAGCTCTAGCAGTTTTCTGGTAGCATCTTTAGGATTCTCTATGTATAGTATCATGTCATCTGCCAACAGTGACAGCTTTACTTCTTCTTTTCCGATTTGGATTCCTTTTATTTCTTTTTCTTCTCTGATTGCCGTGGCTAAAACTTCCAAAGCTATGTTGAATAATAGTGGTGAGAATGGGCATCCTTGTCTTGTTCCTGATTTTAGAGGAAATGGTTTCAGTTTTTCACCACTGAGAATGATGTTGGCTGTGGGTTTGTCAAATATGGCCTTTATTATGTTGAGGTAAGCTCTCTCTATGCCAACTTTCTGGAGGGTTTTTATCATAAATGGGTGTTGAATTTTGTCAAAAGCTTTTTCTGCATCTATTGAGATTATCATATGGCTTTTAATCCTTCAGTTTGTTAATATGGTGTATCACATTGATTGATTTGCATATATTGAAGAATCTTTGCATACCTGGGATAAACCCCACTTGATGATGGTGTATGATCCTTTTAATGTGCTGTTGGATTCTGTTTGCTAGTATTTTGTTGAAGATTTTTGCATCTACATTCATCAGTGATATTGGTCTGTAGTTTTCTTTTTTTGTGACATCTTTGTCTGGTTTTGGTATCAGGGTGATGGTGGCCTCCTAGAATGAGTTTGGGAGTGTTCCTCCCTCTGCTACATTTTGGAAGAGCTTGAGGAGGATAGGTGTTAGCTCTTCTCTAAATGTTTGATAGAATTCGCCTGTGAAGCCGTCTTGTCCTGGGCTTTTGTTTGTTGGAAAATTTTTAATCACAGTTTCAATTCCAGCGCTTGTGATTGGTCTGTTTATATATTTTCTATTTCTTCCTGGTTCAGTCTTGGAAGATTGTGCTTTTCTAAGAATTTGTCCATTTCTTCCAGATTGTCCATTTTATTGGCATATAGTTGCTTGTAGTAATCTCTCATGATCCTTTGTAGTTCTGCAGTGTCAGTTGTTACTTCTCCTTTTTCATTTCTAATTCTGTTGATTTGAGTCTTCTCCCTTTTTTTCTTGATGAGTCTGGCTAATGGTTTATCAATTTTGTTTATATTCTCAAAGAACCAGCTTTTAGTTTTATTGATCTTTTCTATTGTTTCCTTCATTTCTTTTTCATTTATTTCTGATCTGATCTTTATGATTTCTTTCCTTCTGCTAACTTTGGGGTTTTTTTTGTTCTTCTTTCTCTAATTGCTTTAGGTGTAAGGTTAGGTTGTTTATTTGAGATTTTTCTTGTTTCTTGAGGTAGAACTGTATTGCTATAAACTTCCTTCTTAGAACTGCTTTTGCTGCTTCCCATAGATTTTGGGTAATCGTGTTTTCATTGTCATTTGTTTCTAGGTATTTTTTGATTTCCTCAATCTCCTGGTTATTTAGTAGCATATTGTTTAGCCTCCATGTGTTTGTATTTCTTACAGTTTTTTTCCTGTAATTGATATCTAGTCTCATGGCATTGTGGTCAGAAAAGATACTTGATATGATTTCAATTTTCTTAAATTTAGGAAGGCTTGATTTATGACCCAAGATATGATCTATCCTGGAGAATATTCCATGAGCACTTGAGAAGAAAGTGTATTCTGTTGTTTTGGGATGGAATGTCCTATAAACATCAATTAAGTCTATCTTGTGTGTCATTTAAAGCTTGTGTTTCCTTATTTATTTTCATTCTGGATGATCTGTCCATTGGTGAAATTGGGGTGTTAAAGTCCCCTACTATTATTGTGTTACTGTCAATTTCCCCTTTTATGGCTGTTAGCATTTGCATTATGTACTGAGGTGCTCCTATGTTGGGTGCATAAATATTTACAATTGTTATATCTTCTTCTGGGATCGACCCCTTGATCATTATGTAGTGTCCTTCTTTGTCTCTCGTAATAGTCTTTATTTAAAAGTCTATTTTGTCTGATATGAGAATTGCTACTCCAGCTTTCTGTTTTTTTTTTTTTTTGCGGTACGCCGGCCTCTCACTATTGTGGCCTCTCCCGTTGCGGAGCACAGGCTCCGGATGCGCAGGCTCAGCGGCCATGGCTCACGGGCTTAGTTGCTCTGTGGCATGTGGGATCCTCCCGGACTGGGGCACGAACCCGCGTCCCCTGCATTGGCAGGCGGACTTTCAACCACTGTGCCACCAGGGAAGCCCTCCAGCTTTCTTTTGATTTTCATTTGCATGGAATGTCTTTTTCCATCCCCTCACTTTCAGTCTGTATGCGTCCCTAGGTCTGAAGTGGGTCTCTTGTAGACAGCATATATACGGGTCTTGTTTTTGTATCCATTCAGCCAGTCTGTATCTTTTGATTGGCACATTTAATCCATTTATATTTAAGGTAATTATCAATATATATGTTCCTATTACCATTTTCTCAATTGTTTTGGGTTTGTTTTTGTAGGTCTTTTCCTTCTCTTGTGTTTCCTGCCTAGCGAAGTTCCTTTAGCATTTGTTGTAAAGCTGGTTTGGTGGTGCTGAAGTCTCTTAACTTTTGCTTGTCTGTAAAGGTTTTAATTTCTCCATCCAATCTGAATGAGATCCTTGCTGGGTAGAATAATCTTTGTTGTAGGTTTTTCCTTTTCACCACTTTAAATATGTCTTGCGGGCTTCCCTGGTGGTGCAGTGGTTGAGAGTCCCCCTGCTGATGCAGGGGACGCCGGTTCGTGCCCTGGTCCGGGAAGATCCCACATGCTGTGGAGCGGCTGGGCCCGTGAGCTATGGCCGCTGAGCCTGCGCGTCCGGAGCCTGTGCTCCGCAACGGGAGAGGCCACAACAGTGAGAGGCCCGCGTACCGCAAAAAAAGATCGGAAGAGCGTCG
>RJWK010025406.1:6313-27802 GCA_004363435.1 Platanista minor
CCAAAATATAGCAGAGGGAGGAACACTCCCAAATTCATTCTACGAGGCCACCATCACCCTGATACCAAAACCAGACAAGGATGTCACAAAGAAAACTACAGGCCAATATCACTGATGAACATAGATGCAAAAATCCTCAACAAAATACTAGCAAACAGAATCCAACAGCACATTAAAAGGATCATACACCATGATCAAGAGGGGTTTATCCCAGGAACACAAGGATTCTTCAATATACGCAAGTCAATCAATGTGATACACCATATTGACAAACTGAAGAATAAAAACCATACGATCATCTCAATACATGCAGAAAAAGCTTTTGACAAAATTCAACACCAAATTACAATAAAAACTCTCCAGAAAGCAGATATAGAGGGAACCTACCTCAACATAATAAAAGCCATATATGACAAACCCACAACCAACATCATTCTCAATGGTGAAAAACTGAAAGCATTTCCTCTAAGATCAGGAACAAAACGAGGGTGTCCACTCTCACCGCTGTTATTCAACATAGTTTTGAAAGTCCTAGCCATGGCAATGAGAGAAGAAAAAGAAATAAAAAGAATGCAAATCACAAAAGAAGTAAAACTGTCACTGTTTGCAGATGACATGATACTATACATAGAAAAGCCTAAAGATGCCACCAGAAAACTACTAGAGCTAATCAGTGAATTTCATAAAGTAGCAGGACACAAAATTAATGCAGAGATATCTCTTGCATTACTATACACTAACAACAAAAAATCAGAAAGAGAAATTTAGGAAACACTCCCATTTACCACTGCAATAAAAAGAATAAAATAGCTAGGAATAAACCTACCTAAGGTGGCAAAAGACCTGTATGCAGAAAACTATAAGACACTGATGAGAGAAATCAAAGGTGACACAAACAGATGGAGAGATATACCATTATCTTGGATTGGAAGAAGCAACATTGTGAAAATGACTATACTACCCAAAGCAATCTACAGATTCAATGCAATCCCTATCAAATTACCACTGGCATTTTTCACAGAACTAGAACAAGAAGTTTTACAATTTCTATGGAAACACAAAAGACCCCGCATAGCCAAAGCAATCTTGAGAAAGAAAAATGGAGCTGAAGGAATCAGGCTCCCTGACTTCACACTATACTACATAGCTATAGTAATCAAGACAATATGGTACTGGCACAAAAACAGAAATATAGATCAATGGAACAGGATAGAAAGCCCAGAGATAAACCCATGCACATATGGCCACCTTATCTTTGACAAAGGAGGCAAGGATATACAATGGAGACAAGACAGTCTCTTCAGTAAATGGTGCTGGGAAAACTGGACAGCTACATGTAAAAGTATAAAATTAGAATGCTCTCTAACACCACACACAAAAATAAACTCAAAATGGATCAAAGACCTAAATGTAAGGCCAGACACTATGAAACTGTTAGAGGAAAACATAGGCAGAACACTCTGACATAAATCACAGCACAATCCTTTTTGACCCACCTCCTAGAGTAATGGAAATAAAAATCAAAAATAAACAAATGGGACCTAATGAAACTTCAAAGCTTTTGCACAGCAAAGGAAACCATAAACAAGACGAAAAGATGACCCACAGAATGGGAGAAAATATTTGCGAATGAAGCAACTGACAGAGGATTAATCTCCAAAATATACAAGCAGCTCATGCAGCTCAATATCAAAAGAACAAACAGTCCAATCCAAAAATGGGTGGAAGACCTAAATAGACATTTCTCTGAGGAAGACATACAGATGGCCAAGAGGCACATGAAAAGATGCTCAACATCACTAATCATTAGAGAACTGCAAATCAAAACCACAATGAGGTATCACCTCACACCAGTCAGAATGGCCATCATCAAAAAATCTAGAAACAATAAATGCTGGAGAGGGTGTGGAGAAAACGGAACCCTCCTGCACTGTTGGTGGGAATGTAAATTAATACAGCCTCTATGGAGGACAGTATGGAGCTTCTTTAAAAAACTAAAAATAGAACTACCATATGACCCAGCAATCCCACTACTGGGCATATACCCCGAGAAAACCACAATTCAAAAAGATACATGTACCACAATGTTCATTGCAGTACTATTTACAATAGCCAGGACATGGAAGCAACCTAAATGTCCATCAACAGATGAATGGATAAAGAAGATGTGGCACATATATACAGTGGAATATTACTCAGCCATAAAAAGAAATGAAATTGAGTTATGTGTAGTGAGGTGGATGGACCTAGAGTCTGTCATACAGAATGAAGTAAGTCAGAAAGAGAAAAACAAATACCGTTTGCTAACACATATATATGGAATCTAAGAAAAAAAAATGGTTATGAAGAACCTAGGGGCAGGATGGGAATAAAGATGCAGACCTACTAGAGAATGGATTTGAGGACACAGGGAGGGGGAAGGGTAAGCTGGGACAAAGTGAGAGAGTGGCATGGATATATATACACTACCTAATGTAAAATCAATGGCTAGTGGGAAGCTGCTGCATAGCACAGGGAGATCAGCTCGATGCTTTGTGATGACCTAGAGGGTTGGGATAGGGAGGGTGGGAGGGAGATACAAGAGGGAGGGGGTATGGGGATATATGTATACATATAGCTGATTCACTTCGTTGTATAGCACAAACTAACAGAACATTGTAAAGCAATTATACTCCAATAAAGGTATTTTTTTTTAAAAGACCAAAATTGAGAACACTGACAACACCAAATACTGACAAAAATATGGAGCAACAGGAATGCTTACTCATTACTGTGGGAATGCAAAATGGTACAGTCGCTTTTGAAAACAGTTTGGCAGTTTCTTACAAAACTGAACATACTTTTACCATACAATCTAGCAGTTAAGCTCTGTGGTATCTGCCCAAAGGAGTCAAAAACTTATGTACACATAAAAATCTGCACACACATTTTATAGAAGTCTTATTTGTGATTCCCAAATCTTGGAAGCAATCAAAATGTCCCTCACTAGGTGAATGGATAAATAAACTGTGGTATATCCAGACACTGTAATATTATTCAGTGCTATAATGAAATGAGCTATCAAGCCATGAAAAGGCATGGAGGAACCTTAAATATATTACTAAGTGAAAGAAGCCAACATGAAAATGTTTTGGACATATTGTAGCCTTTCAACTCTATGACCTGGAAAAGTCAAAACTATGGAGATAGTAAAAAGATCAGTGGTTGCCAGAGGTTAGGGAGGAGAGGGATGAATTGAGCACAAAGGATTTTTAGGACACTGAAAGTATTCTGTATAATACTATATTGGTGAATACAGGTCATTATACTTGTGTCAAAACCCACAGAATGTACAACACCAAGAATGAACCCTAATATAAACTAAAGTCTTTGGGTGATAATGAGGCATCAATGCAGGTCCATCAATTGTAACAAATATACCACTCTGTTGGGGGACGTTGATAATGGGAAAGGTTATGCATGTGTGGGGACAGAGCATATATGGGAAATCTCTGTACTTTTCACTCAATTTTGCTGTGAACTTAAAACCACTCTAAAAAAATAAAATCTGTTTAAAAAAAACAGTCTCAGTGGCAATGTAATTTTAGTATTTCAAACTTAAATTTTTTATTGAAAGCATGGAAATTTGGAAAGTCAAGACATTCTACACTTCCTTTAATTTTTAAAGGTAATTTTAAAATATACACATTTGTGTTTCTGGATTATATTTGGCCATATAAATATTTATTTATTCCTGTTTTTAAAAAACAAAGATCCAACTATATGCTGTCTATAAGACACATACTTTAGATTCAAAGACAGATATAAATAGGTTGAAAGTAAAAGGATGGAGGAAGATATACTATGTAAAAGAGAACAGCAGGTAGCTATGCTAATATCAGACAAAATAGATTTCAAGACAAAATTTGTTACTAGAGACAAAGAAGGACATTTTCTAAAGATAAAATTTTCAATCCATCAAGAAGATATACCAATTATATATATATACCTAACAACAGCCCCAAAATATATGAAGCAAAACTAACAGAATTAAAAGATGAAGAAAAAAAAACTAACAGAATTAAAGGGAAATACACAATTCAACAAAAATCACTGGAGACAATAGTACCCCACTTTCAATAATGGATAGAACAACTGGACAGAAAGAATACTAACAAGGAAACAGAAGTCTTTAGCAACACTCTACACCAACTAGATTTAATAAACATCTCTAGAATACTTCACCCAACAATAGCAAAATGCACATTCTTCTCAAGTGCAATGGAACATTTTCCAGAATAGACCATGTGGTAAGCCATAAAATAAATCTTAATAGATTTAAAAGGTTCAAATCATGCAAAGTTTGTTCTCCGACCACCATGGAATGATTTAGACATCAAAAACAGGAAGAAATTTGGGAAACTCACAAATATATGGAAATTAACACACTCATAAATAACAAGTGGGTCAAAGACAAAAATCACAATTTAAAATATGAAATACTTTGAAACAGATGAAAACAAAAACACAGCATACCAAAACTTATGGGATGCATCAAAAACAGTTCTCAGAGGGGCTTCCCTGGTGGCACACTGGTTGAGAGTCCGCCTGCCGATGCAGGGGACATGGGTTCGTGCCCCGGTCCGGGAAGATCCCACATGCCGTGGAGCAGCTGGGCCCGTGAGCCATGGCTGCTGAGTCTGCGCGTCCGGAGCCTGTGCTCCGCAACGGGAAAGGCCACAACAGTGAGAGGCCCACGTACCGCAAAAAAAAAAAAAAAACACAGTTCTCAGAGGAAGATTTATGGCTGTAAATGCCTACATTTAACAAGACAAAGATATCAAACCAATAGCCTGAACTTCCACCTAACTAAACTAAAACAAAAGCGAGGGGGTAAATTAAACTCAAAACATGCAGGGGGAAGAAAATAATAAAATTACAGTGGAAATAAAGAATAGAAAAAACAATAGAGAAAATGAAACTAAAAGTTAGTTATTTGGAAAGATCAACAAAACTGAAAAATCTTTAACTAGACTGATAGTTTTTAAAAAAGGAAGACAAATTACTAATTTCAGGAATGAAAGAGGGGCATTACTACCAACCTTACAGAAATAAAAAGGATTATGAGAAATACTGTAAACAACAAATTAGCTGACCTAGATGAAATGGACAAATTCTTAAAAAGATACACAAACTACTCAAACTGACTCAAGTTGAAAGAAAAAATCTAAACAGACTTATAACGATTAAACAGATTAAGTCAGTAATTAAAATTTTTCTCACAAAGAAATGCCAGGAACAAGATGACTTCACTGGTGAATTCTACCAAATGTTTAAGGGTGAAATAACAATCCATCACAAAATATTTCCAAAAATAGAAGAGGAGGGAACATTTATTAACTCATTCTAGAAGTCCAATATTATCCTGATACCGAAACCAGGCACACACACCTCAAGGAAACCAGACCAATATCCCTTGTGAATATAGATACAAAAGTCTTTAACAAACTATAAGTGATCTGAATCCAGCAGTATATGAAAAGGATTATAAACCACAACAAAGTGGGATTTATCTTTAGGAATGAAAGGCTTTTGTATGGTTCAACATACAGAAACCAAAAGATTTCACCTCAAATCTTTGTCATTCTCTTTACTACTTTGAGGAGAAATCTCCAGGAACAATATTAGTATGTCATTTATTTCCATGCCCTGGTTTATGAATCCACTGATAGGAATTTGTTCTAAGCCAGGTGCACTCACATAGCCTAGCTCCATTGAAGAATCTATGCTATGTTGATTACTACAAGAGTCACACTAGGAAGAAATGGCCCTTTCACAGATGGCTAAATTTTTCCAACAGGATAAAACAGGGTTGTTGTTTAACATGTCTTTAATGAATCTATCATTTGGGGATGAGGTAAATGCAACAGATGAAAGAAAAGCATTCTTTTATGTGCAGACACTATGACTATGATTTTATATCAAACTAAGAGTGACTTTAAAGACAACTGACGCTGTTCCCTAATTATTCCCATAACAGAAGTACTATAGATGAATTATTCTGAAACAAAGTTCATAATTATGGAAGTCTTTCCCAATACTCGGCAAATTTAAAATAATAATCCCACAAGGTTAACTTATCCAGTTACCTGGAGGTACATTAAACACGTTTTACCTTGAATAGTGCACCTAGAAGTAACATAACTTAAAACAGGTGTTTTCTCTGTATTTTTTAAGGAATCAATGATTTTTTATAAGTTTGTTTCATGACTAAAGCAGGCACCTGGTTTTACTGCCTTAAAAATTCAGACTAAAAATATCATACCCATGATATAAGCAACAAAACCTGGTACCAAAGGTCACCCTTTTATATCTGTGTTAGAGGGGATCCAAAGCCCTTTGTAAGGAAAAGTTTGACCCTGTCTCTAGGAACCTTGCTCCTTTCTATCAGAGGGGCATTTTATTTGGGCAGCCAGAACCTTTGCAGCTCCTTCGTTTCTGTAAGAGAATATAGGTCTATCCTCAGTTGAATTGTCTGTTAAGGAAGATGTGTTCTGTTTAGCTGGGAATATAAAATAACAAGTCTAGGTACTCATTACAGAATGCAAACTCATTGTTTCCCAGCATTAATAAAATTCCAACTGAGAAACAGAGTACTGAAGGAGAATTTCAGAAGGCTACAAAGATCCATGCATTCTTTTAAATAAAACTCTACCCCAAGATCAAGCTAGAAGGATATCAGAAAGCCAGGTACTCCTGGAGCAAGTGTGGTAGTAAAAACTCAGAGCATATGTGGTGGCATATGCTCTGAGTTTGAACTTGGCTTTCACTTATTAGCTATGTGAACATGGGCAAGTCACTTAACCTCTCTCTGGCCTACCCTATGTAACATTTCCTATTTTGAATTTTTTCTATCCTATTATATTTCATGTAATTTTACAAGCAGCCTTCAATCCACTGAGATAAAGTTGAGGAAGTTTATTTCTTATAGATAAATAAACAAATAGATAGTTTAATTGATAATACATCATAATATAGAAGCGAAGCTTACATATCTTAGGGACTTAAGGATGGTTTAATATTTTAAAATATATTAACATATAACATCAGTAGCCCAACTAAGGAAGAAAAAAAACCCTAGATCATTTTAGTCGATGGTGAAAGGCACAAAATAAAGTCAAGACTAGCCATGATTTTTAAAAAAATGCTCTGAATAACCCAGGACTTAAAGGCAATTATCTTAATATTTAAAAAATCTATCTGAAACCAATGGCCACATAAGTCTTCACAGAAACATATTCATTAAAATTAGAAACAAAATCAGGTATATAACTTCCGCCATTATTATTTTACAGTGAGATAGAATTATGGCCAATGCAAACAATACATGGCACAGAAGTGAGATCTAAATTTTGGAAAAGAGGAAACATAATTATCATTACTTATGAATGATATTATATACTAGAAAAGCCATGATAATAAAATGAAATTTCTGGATTCAAAGCTCAATAAGATGCTAGACATAAAATAAATATGCAACTGGTTCTTTGTTATTAGAAGAAAACATTTTTGCTTGCTCTCAACACAGCAGCAAAAATCAGTTACCAAACATAATAAAATATGGGAAAAGATTCTATTCACAATGTAATCTAATAGCCTAAGAAATGTGAAGGACCTGTAATGAAGAAAACCACAAAACTCCTAAAAGATATAAAAGGAGAGAGATCATGTTCTTTGTTGGAGAGCACAAATTTTGTAAATTGTTAGTTTATCATATTTCATACGTCTAACTCAATGCCAATTAAAGTCACAATTTTCTTTACAAAATGACTATAAAGTTTGGAAAAATAAATAAATGAGTATTCAATGGAAGAATAGCCGTATCTAAAGCTATAATAATTTAACACATATATATATAGACATAGGAGTAAGCAGACACACCTATAAAACAGTGTCTACTGTATATGAGAATTTAATATGTGGTCAACGGGACATTGCAAACCGGTAACAACAGGAAAGATTATTCAATAAATTGCTTGGGAAACACTCATTAAATATTTTGGGAAAAATCAATTCAGCTACTCATACTTTTGGATGGACTAAAAGTATAAACATAAAATAACTCAAACTATTTAAAAGATCTTGACAAAAATAGAAGTGAATATTGAATTTCTCAAGTGGGAAAAATTATATGTCTTAGAAATGATTAAATAATTTAGACTAAAAGTATAAACGTAAAATAAGTCAAACTATTTAAAAGATCTTGACAAAAATAGAAATGAATATTGAATTTCTCAAGTGGGAACAATTATCTGTCTTAGAAATGATTAAATAATTTAGATAAAGTACCCAGTAACAAACCTACAGGCATAGGGTCAATTAATCTACAACAAAGGAGGCAAAAATATACAATGGGGAAAAGACTGTCTCTTCAATAAGTGGTGTTGGGAAAACTGGATAACCACATGTAAAAGAATGAAATTAGAACATTTTCTCACACCATATACAAAAACAAACTCAAAATGGATTAAAGACATAAATGTAAGACCAGAAAGCATAAAACTCCTAGAAGAAAACATAGGCAGTACACTCTTTGACATAAAAGCCTTATCAACATTTTTTTGGATCTGTCTCCTCAGGCAAGAGAAACAAAAGCAAAAATAAACAAATGGGACCGAATCAAATGCAAAAATTTTTGCACAGCAAAGGAAACCATTAACACATGAAAAGAAAACCTACTAAATGGGAGAAGATATTTGTAAATGATGTGTCTGGTAAGGGGTTAATGTCCAAAATATATAAAGAGCTCTACAATATCAAAAAAAACCCAAAAAAACCTGATTAAAAAAATGGGCAGAAAACCTGAATAGACATTATTCCAAAGAAGACATACTGATGGTCAACTGACATATGAAAAAATGCTCAACATTGCTAATCATCAGGGATGAGCAAATCAAAACAACAATGAGATATCACCTCATGCTTGTCAGAATGGATATAATCAAAATGACAACAAATAATAAATGTTGGCAAGGATGTGGAGAAAAGGGAACTCTGTACACTGTTGGTGGGAATATAAATTGGTACAGCCACTATGGAAAACAGTATGGAGTTTCCTCAAAAAATTAAAAATAGAACTACCATATGATCCAGCAATTCCACTGCTGGGAATATATCTGAAGAAAATGAAAACACTAATTTGAAAAGATATATGCACCCAGTGTTCATCGCAGCACTATTTACAATAGCCAAGATATGGAAGCAACCTAAGTGTCCATCAACAGAGGAATGGATAAAGCAGATGTGGTATATATATACAATGAAATATCACTCAGCCATAAAAAAAAACAAAATTTTGCCACGTGCAATAACATGGATGGACCTGGAGGGTATTATGCTTAGTGAAATAAGTCAGAGAAAGAAAAATACTGTATGTTTTCACTTATATGTGTAATCTGAAAAATAAAACAAATGCATGAATATAACAGAAACTGACTCACAGAAGCAGAGAACAAACTAGTGGTTACCAGTGGGGAGAGGGGTGGGGGGGGGGAAGGGCAAGACAGGAGAAAGGGATTAAGAGGTACAAACTACTAGGTATAAATTAAGATATAAGGATGTAATGTACAGCTTAGGGAAGAGAGCCAATATTTTATAATAACTCTAAATGGAGTATAATCTATAAAAATATTGAATTACTGTTTTGTACACCTAAAACTAATATTGTAAATTAACTATACTTCAGTTAAAAAAAGAATTGATCGGGCTTCCCTGGTGGCACAGTGGTTGAGAGTCTGCCTGCCGATGCGGGGGACAAGGGTTCGTGTCCCGGTCCGGGAAGATCCCACAAGCCGCGAAGCGGCTGGGCCTGTGAGCCATGGCCGCTGAGCCTGCGCGTCCGGAGCCTGTGCTCCGCAACGGGAGAGGCCACAACAGTGAGAGGCCCGTGTACCGCAAAAAAAAAAAAAAAAAAAAAAGAATTGATCAACCGCAAAAAATGCCCAGTAAACTCAAATTTTAAGTCTAAAATTAAAAAAAAATCCTAACATGGAAAGATAAACTATGAACTTGAGGCAACATTTGTAAGCATGCCACAAATGAAAAAATGAATGTTTTTCCAAATTTTTTGCAAGCTTAG
Source organism: Platanista minor (assembly GCA_004363435.1). Taxonomy (NCBI): domain Eukaryota; kingdom Metazoa; phylum Chordata; class Mammalia; order Artiodactyla; family Platanistidae; genus Platanista; species Platanista minor. Next base: position 16,431 of record RJWK010025406.1, read on the forward strand.
GGTTATTTCAAAATAAAAAAAAATTTATAGGCACCCTTGATATATGAAGAATTCCTGCAATTTGATAAGAAAAACATCAAGAGCCCAGGAGATGAATGGGTAAAGGGTATAAACAGATAGTACACATATCCACAAACACACACACACTCACAAAAAGACAAAAAGGTGCCTTAACAGATAAGGCAGAAAAGTATCAGTCTTAGCAAAGAAATGCAAATTAAAATAAGACTTCAATACCTATCAAATTAGCAAAGGTTTTTGGTTTTCCTCGTTTTTAGTAATAATATCAGATATTTGCAAAAGTATAATAAAACATGTACACTTTCTCTTTACTGGTGGGAGTGTAAATAAGAATAAGCAATTTAGTCATTCGTATAAGGACTCTTGACATCCTTGAATCCCTCTCCTGACATCCAGATATCCCACTTCTAGGAATCACCCTAAAGAGAAATCCTGAACAAAAGAAAAAGCTTTATTTATAAAGATGTTCACTAAGAATGATTTATATTAATAAAAATCTGGAAACAACTTAAATGTCAAGCTATTCAGGGGGCTTATTAGATAAATAATAAACTATCAACTAACCATTAAAATGTTTACAAAGGAACTTTTAAAATAATGTGATAAAATGTGCTAAGTGAAGAAAGCAAGATGCAAAATTGTCTTTTTTGTTTGATGTGGACAATTTTTTAAAGTCTTTATTGAATTTGTTACAATACTGCGTCTGTTTTATGCCCTCGTGTTTTGGCCATGAAGCATGTTGCCAAAACACCAGGGTTCAGTGCAGGTTCAATCCCCGACCAGGGATTGAACCCACACCCCCTGCATTAGAAGGCAAAGTCTCAACCACTGGACCACCAGGGAAGTCCCACAAAATTGTTTTTAAAATATGATCACATACTTGAAAAAAATGAAGAAGTGGGGAAAAAAGATTTTTAAAAGTATAGGCTAACAGTAGTTGTTTTGAGTGGAGAAGCTGTGAGGAATTTTGTTCTTTCAATTCTTATATTTACCAAATTTTCTATGAGGAGAATATATTAGCTTATATTTTTATAATATATAATATGACGCATAAACAATCACTGCTATGTCTGGAACAGCAGGGAAATCTCACAGCATGTGCTCATTACAGATTTCTGGTTTCTAACTTTAATAAAGAAATTCAATATGAACTTTCAAGCCAATGGTGAGTTTTTCCAATTCCTTCTGGCACTAGCAGCCATACAGAGGTCAGGTACATAAAAAAAAGTTGTCTGTGAGGATACGGGGAGGGGGAAGGGTAAGGTGGGACAAAGTGAGAGAGTGGTATGGACATATATACACTACCAAACGTAAAATAGATAGCTAGTGGGAAGCAGCCACAGAGCACAGGGAGATCAGCTCAGTGCTTTGTGACCACCTAGAGGGGTGGGATAGGGAGGGTGGGAGGGAGGGAGATGCAAGAGGGAAGAGATATGGGGACATATGTATATGTATAACTGATTCACTTTGTTATAAAGCAGAAACTGACACACCATTGTAAAGCAATTATACTCTAATAAAGATATATTTTTTTTAAAAGTGTTTAACCAGAAATTCTCTTGCTCGGCACTTCAATGCTATATGACACCTGATGACTAGTTGGGCCTGAGGAGGAAAAAGCATTTTTAGAAAAAATACAAGTCTATTAAAATTGACTAACAGTATTTTTTTATTTGCTCTTTCTCTGAACTACTTATTCTGAATATAAGAATAATAAATCCTTGTTATAAACATTTCAAATGTTATAGGTATTTATGATATAATAGTGACTAACTCTATTATAGTTTGGTATATGTTACTCCAAATTTTTGGATGAATATCTAACATTTAAAAACTAATGGGATCATTCTAAACATACTGTTTTGTAACTTGAATGTTCAGTTAACAATATATTGCAGACAATTTTCCTTTTAAGAACTCATGAGTCTCCTTCTTTGTTTTAATGATTTATAATGTTCCTTTTTTGGTATACTATAATTTATTTAACCAGTTCCCTATTGATAGTCATTTCAGTTACCAAATCATTATTATAAACAATGCTACACTGAACATGTACATGTCTTTGTATACTTGTACAATGCAAAAATATCTGAAATGTATGACTATTTTACAGTAAGCATCCATCACTCTTGAGTATTTCTGTGTGATAAATTCCTAAATTTCAGGGTCAAAGTTTATTAGCTAAGCAGTCCTTTAAAAATATTGTTTATACTCACATTATACAGTAGCAGTGTATAATGAAAATACCTGTTTTCTTACATCTTTAACTAGGTAGTATATTATCAAGTTTTGTTTTGTTTTGGCCAATCTAATAGGTGCAAAATATTACCATTGTTCTTTTGTATTTCTTTAATTATTAGAGAGGTTGAGCACCTTTTCACAGATCTGTTGGTCATTTGTTTTTCTTCTAGGAATTGGCCATTATTGTCCTTTGTATTTCTATTTGTTTACCTTTTCTTGTTGATTTGTGAAAGCTGTTTTTATATTAGGGAAAGTAGCCCTTATTATGTTATATGCATAATTTTCTAAGGTTTTCTTTTGATGCTTTGTTTTCAATTTTTTTTGTACAAAAATTCTTTAAGGTTAATGTACTTTTATTGGTACTTTCTAATTCTGGGTTTGTGTCATGCTTAGAAAAACCTTCTCCACTCCAAGATTATAAATAATATTCACTGTGCTTTCTTCAAGTATTTTAATCTTTTCATTATTTTACATTTTTATTTTTGAAGTAGGTGGAATTTATTTTGACATAAATAGTGGGATCAGGGGCTTCCTGGTGGCGCAGTGGTTGAGAGTCCGCCTGCCGATGCAGGGGACATGGGTTCGTACCCCGGTCTGGGAAGATCTCACATGCCGCGGAGCGGCTGGGCCCGTGAGCCATGGCCGCTGAGCCTGTGCGTCCGCAGCCTGTGCTCCTCAACGGGAGAGGCCACAACAGTGAGAGTCCCGCGTACCGCAAAAAAAAAAAAAAGAGTGGGATCAGGAATTCCCTGGTGGTCCAGTGGTTAAGACTCCATGCTTCCGCTGCAGGGGACAAGGGTTTGATCCCTGATCCAGGAGCTAAGATCCCACATGCCGTGCATCCCAAAGAGTGGGATGGAGACCCAGTTTATTTTGTCACAAATGTCTAGTCAGCCGACCTAAGAACATTTATTAAATAATACATATTTCTGCACTAACTTGAAATGCCACATTTATGATGTTCTCAATTCTCATATAGACCTTGTGTATTTCTAGGATCCATTTACCTTTGCTCCTGAGCCAGAAAATGGCAATTCATCTTTGAGTAAATACACTCTCAGTAGAAAAACAACATACTTCTGTTCCGGAGTTGAACATCCCTTGACTGTATGGAAAAGTCCCTTTTACTAATTTATCTTTCAAGATGAATCTTCAGTCTTGGGCGATATGGTCAACATGGCTAAAAGAGTCAGATTTGGTATCATGCCCAAGTCACTATGAGCCTTACCCACAGTTTCTTACCCCTACTCTGTTTGCCAAGTAAGGATCAATACAGTTCATCTCTTATCTCTAGCCAGAGAGTTTGCTGTGGATAAATAATAGAACAACGAATTGAAAGTATTGTCAACAATAAAGGTTGGTAACATCAATCTAAGCTATGGAACTTTCACTCTCAAAGATGCTCTGAGTATGAGCCAATGTGGATGTTTAGATTCACATGCATAGATGAGAAACTAAAAATCTTTTTCCAGCTACTGAACCTAACCCTATGTAGATTTACACTGAACACATAAAAATAGATACAGTATTTCAGTTTAAGGGAACATTTCTGAATAGAGTTCACATAGAATCAATGATAGGGAGATTTGCCACAGTCTGCTTTCTTGCCATAGTGTGTGTGTCCTTTCGTTTCTTCAGTTCCCATAGCATGAAGGAAAGGAACGACCCTGTAGACCACCATCTCAGTACCTCAGATGGAATGTCATATTGTGCCTCTCGATTCCATTCTGTAGGTTTTGTGCGGTGACTCACCCCTCCTATGCAGAACTCTCTATGGCCGACTTACCTATTAGAGCAGGTACAATGTCTAAGGTCCATAATACTTTAAGGAGCCCATAAAAATGTCTTAATTTCTTTTAAAATCAGAGGCAAAAAAATAATTTTTAAGTCAAAGAAGATGTTTCGTTGTATAATATTAATATATTCATCTTTGTACCAATATAGTTATAAAATGTATTCTTTAATACTTTTTATGAAGGAAGGGGCCCACAAAAGTCATGATACAGCCTTGTCTGTCTCTCAAAAGATATCTTACAAAGGGAATACTAAACATTTTAGATCTTTCATCTCTATTCTCCTGGAAATTCACAATTAAAGGCTCATAGAAGCCTTGCAATAAATTAAAAAACAAAACAACAAAAACAAACTATAAATTTTAGTTTCCTCCACGTTGTTCAGATTTGTGTAATCTTGGAACTTTTTTCTTCTACATAATAACTACTGCCTTCCACCAGAACTAGTGATCCATAGAAGAATTGGGGAAATACTTAACTTTCTATTACATTGATTCAACATTGATCAAGAGAGTCTATAGCTGAAATCTCTCAACCATATATTATTTTAGCAGACTATACAGAAGCCTAAAGGATTATTCTCTGTTCTATGCAAACAGAATTAAAATGCATACCTGATTCTCTTTGAGCAGCATGGTAGCAACACAGCCCTACCTATCCACTTGGCAGGAGAATTTTATTTATTTATTTATTTTGCGGTATGCGGGCCTCTCACTGCTGTGGCCTCTCCCGTTGCAGAGCACAGGCTCCGGATGTGCAGGCTCAGCGGCCATGGCTCACGGGCCCAGCCGCTCCGCAGCATGTGGGCTCTTCCCGGACCAGGGCACGAACCCGTGTCCCCTGCATCTGCAGGCGCACTCTCAACCACTGCACCACCAGGGAAGCCCGAGAATTTTATTGTTGCACAGGTTGTAGATTTATGCTACACAGCTCACTGAGACCCATTTCAATTCAGTTTTCTTGATAGGCTTGCAGTAGCGTGAGAATGAAAATAATTCTGAAATGACAAGGAAGGGTGAAAAGCTGCTTTCCTGAATCCAGAACATGTTATTCCTTAACCTATCAGACCTTATTAAGAGTGACTTAAAATCTGTCAGCTCTCAAAAGGTTTCTCCAGTAACAGATTTCTTGGTTCCATCTCAGTTCCTGCAGTTCCCATAACCACAGCCTATTCAATTTAGCAGTGCTCGGCTGCATGAAGGCTGAAATTAAAATGTGCTTTCAAAATTCAATCCATAGCAAAACTGACCTAACTTAGAAGCATCTCCACAGTTAGATTTAATAAAAAGATATGAGTTTGACATGGAAAGCCAAAGAAGGATAAATTTCTCTGAGAAATAAAAGTAGAAAGTGTCGTGGTTTTTTTCTTTTTATGTTGACTAATGTCCTTTTATAAAAGTCAGTTTTCTGTTTGACAGAAAAAGTCAGAGACTTCTGAACCAGGAAAAAATAGAAAATGTGAACAGATGAATCACAAGTAATGAAATAGAAACTGTGATTAAAAATTTTCCAACAAGCAGAAGTCCAGGACCAGATGGCTTCACAGGTGAATTCCATCAAACATCTAGAAAAGAGCTAACACCCATCCTTCTCAAACTCTTCCAAAAAATTGCAGAGGAATGAACACTCCCAAACTCACGCTATGAGGCCACCATCATGCTGATACCAAAACCAGATAAAGATATTACAAAAAAAAGGAAATTACAGACCAATACCACTGATGAATATAGATGCAAAAATCCTCAACAAAATACTAGCAAACAGAATCCAACAACATATTAAAAGGATCATACACCATGATCAAGTGGGATTTATCCCAGGGATGCAAGGATTCTTCAATATATGCAAATCAATCAATATGATACACCATATTAACAAATTGAAGAGTAAAAACCATATGATCATCTCAATAGATGCAGAAAACGCTTTTGACAAAATTCAACACCCATTTATGATAAAAACTCTCCAGAGAGTGGGCACAGAGGGAACCTACCTCAACACAATAAAGGCCATATACAACAAACCCACAGCAAACATCATTCTCAATGGTGAAAAACCAAAAGCATTTCCTCTACGATCAGGAACAAGACCAGGGTGTCCACTCTCACCGCTATTATTCAACATAGTTTTGGAAGTCCTAGCCATGGCAATCAGAGAAGAAAAAGAAATAAAAGGAACCCAAATTGGAAAAGAAGAAGTAAAACTGTCACTGTTTTCAGATGACATGATACTATATATGGATAATCATAAAGATGCCACCATTGATAGAGCTAATCAATGAATTTGGTAAAGTTGCAGGATACAAAATTAATGCACAGAAATCTCTTGCATTCCTATACACTAACAACAAAAGATGAGAAAGAGAAATTAAGGAAACAATCCCATTTACCACTGCAACAAAAATAATAAAATACTTAGGAATAAACCTACCTAAGGAGATAAAAGACCTGTACCCAGAAAACTATAAGACACTGATGAAAGAAATCAAAGATGACACAAACAGATGGAGAGATATACCATGTTCTTGGATTGGAAGAATCAATAGTGTGAAAATGACTATACTACCCAAAGCAATCTACAGATTCAATGCAATCCCTATCAAATGACCAACGGCAGTTTTCACAGAATTAGAACAAAAAATCTTAAAATTTGTATGGAGACACAGAAGACCCCAAATAGCCAAAGCAATCTTGAAGGAAAAAAAAAGAGCTGGAGGAATCATAGTCCCTGACTTCAGACTATGCTACAAAGCTATAATCAAGATAGTATGGTACTGGCACGAAAACAGAAATATAGATCAGTGGAAGAAGATAGAAAGCCCAGAGATAAACCCACGCACCTATGGTCAACTAATCTATGACAAAGGAGGCAAGGATATACAATGGAGAAAAGACAGTCTCTTCAGTAAGTGGTGCTGGGAAAACTGGACAGCTACATGTAAAAGAATGAAATTAGAACATTCCCTAACACCATACACAAAAATAAACTGAAAATGGATTAAAGACCTAAATGTAAGACCGGACACTATAAAACCCTTAGAGGAAAACATAGGAAGAACACTCTTGGACATAAATCACAGCAAGATTTTTTTGACCCACCTCCTAGAGTAATGGAAATTAAAAAAAAAAAAAATGGGACCTAATGAAACTTAAAAGCTTTTGCACAGCAAAGGAAACCATAAACAAGACAAAAAGACAACCCTCAGAATGGGAGAAAATATTTGCAACTGAATCAATGGACAAAGGATTAATCTCCAAAATATATAAAGAGCTCATGCAGCTCAATATTAAAAAAACAAACAACCCAATAAAAAAATGGGCAGAAGACCTAAATAGACATTTCTCCAAAGAAGACATACAGATGGCCAAGAGGCACATGGAAAGATGCTCAACATCATTATTAGATAAAGGCAAATCAAAACTACAATGAGGTATCACCTCACACCAGTTAGAATGGGCATCATCAGAAAATCTACAAACAACAAATGCTGGAGAGGGTGTGGAGAAAAGGGAACCCTCTTGCACTGTTGGTGGGAATGTAAATTGATAGAGCCACTATGGAGAACAGTATGGAGGTTCCTTAAAAAACTAAAAATAGAATTACCATATGGCCCAGCAATCCCACTACTGGACATATACCCAGAGAAAACCGTAATTCAAAAAGACACATGTTCCCCAATGTTCACTGCAGCACTATTTACAATAGCCAGGACATGGAAGCAACCTAAATGCCCATCAACAGACGAATGGATAAAGAAGAAGTGGTACATATATACAATGGAGTATTACTCAACCATATAAAGGAACGAAATTGGGTCATTTGTAGAGACGTGGATGGACCTAGAGACTGTCATACAGAGTGAAGTAAGTCCGAAAGAGAAAAACAAATATTATATATTAACACATATATGTGGAATCTAGAGAAATGGTACAGATGAACCGGTTTGCAAGGCAGAAATAGAGACAGATGTAGAGAACAAACATATGGACACCAAGGGGGGAAAGTGGGGTGGGGGGGTGAGCTGGTGGGCTGAACTGGGAGACTGGGATTGACATATATACACTAATATGTATAAAATAGATAATAAGAACCTGCTGTATAAAAAATAAATAAATAAAATTTAAAAACAAGAAGAAGTCAGAGACTTTAAGTCCTTTTTTTTTTTCAGCTTTCAGAAGGTTTGTTCATTAGAAAGATGATCTCTATTATTTTTCTGGAAGCAGACACATCTGTCTGCCCATAGTGCTTTAAAATTCATGTATTTCTCATCTTGGAGAAACTCACAAGACTTTGAGTTTAAAGGAAATCAATGCCAGGTGATCATAGTATTTTATAAAATTAGGAAACAAAATTTCTTTTAAGGAAAAAAGCCCTGCTCACTTAATGACAGACCTGACTTCTAGAGAATTGATTTAATTCCCTGAACACATAGTAGTTAGCAAAACAAACAAACAACAATAGCAACAACAACAACAACAATTTGTCCAGGCTCTCCTTTGTACACTTCCCTGAAATGATTTGTTTATAGGATTTGTCTGCCTTTCTTAAGGTACAAAAGTCCTCAAGGGTAGAGAGATTGTGGTATTTGGCTTGGTCTCTCAAATGCCTACCACAGTGACCAGCATATGCATATGCAGCTTATGGAATGAAAATGTAATACTTAGTGAATTTTTGATAGTATAACCTACTGGAAATTGTCAGTATGGCCATGACTGTTAGTTATATTGTTACTGCTCTTCCAGAGTAAGAGAGAGAGAGGGAGGGAGGGAGAGAGAGAAGGAGAATATATTACCTCTCTTGGCTGGCAAAGAGCATAAAGTTCTGATAAAACTGCTGACACTGATTTTATTTACTATTTTACCTGGGCTCGTTATTTTTGGGTCAAGAGAGATACTTATAACTTTTTTTCAGAGGCTACTGAATTCTAGTAAAACTAGTAATGAAGGAAAAAGTAATTATTTTAGGGGCTTCCCTGGTGACACAGTGGTTGAGAGTCTACCTGCCGATGCAGGGGACATGGGTTCGTGCCCCAGTCTGGGAAGATCCCACATGTCATGGAGCGGCTGGGCCCGTGAGCCATGGCAGCTGAGCCTGCGTGTCCGGAGCCTGTGCTCCGCAACGGGAGAGGCCACAGCAGTGAGAAGGCCCGCGTACAGCAAAAAAAAAAAAAAAAAAAGTAATTATTTTAAAGGCAAATCATTTCAGTAGTCTCCTTGAACAACCTAGCTGTAGTAATTGGAAGGATAGTTAGTAAATATATCAACCAGCCAACAAATATTTGATGAATACTTCCTAGGAACTTTTATTATATGCTAGGTGTTTGGTGGAAGGAACACAAACGGAATATAACTGACACTTGGTCACTAATCTTTAAGTGTTCATGAACTAGTTGGGGAGGTGATACAACATACGCAAAACAAAATACCTAACAGAAAATAGGAATAAAGCAGTAATTATTAAATTACACTTCCATACATCAGTGCTATTGAAGAAACGGTACTGAGGTGATCTGCCCAAAATGAATAGTGGTAGCCTATTTCTTGGTTTATGAACTGATAAAAGAATTATCAGAATATTAGAATTTTCTCAATTTTATATTTTTATCCTACACAACTTCCTTAGACAATTGATATTTACTACCTTTTCTCTATTAGTAAGATGGAAAAAAGATATAAATCTGTAGCAAACACATATTAAGAGAACAATTTTCTGAAATTGCTGAGTACTTCATTTCACAGCTTCTTATTTTTAAGTAAACACACTTCTGGTTGCAATGTTATATTTTATCTGGAACACACAGTCATATTTTCTTCCAGTAAAATTGTTCCTAGTGTGTAGGATGAAATATATCAATATTTTATGCTGTTCCTATGAGATGACCATAATATTCAGTTGTCTTACTACTGAAATAAATTGGGAAACAACCAAGTGCATAAGAAGATGCTAAACAGAATGAGAAAACAATTTTATCAGTTTTTGTCTACTTATACCCTGACATTCCATAGAGGGTGTAAGGCTCCCAATGCTTCAAACAAATGCTCAGACATTAAAGTACATCAATAAGAGCAACATAGTCTGAAAGCATTTTCTTGAAGTATGTGGTATTTGAAAACCTGGAAGGATAAATCAAATCTGGAAAAATGTTTTAGAAATGCAAAGTGACCCAACCGTTTATTCTGGGATGCCACGAGGCATCTGGTGGTAATGTTTTTAAGTTTAACAGACACATTTTTAGTACCCTTATTTTTTCAAATTGTTAACGTCATGTGTATACTGTAAAAAAATTTTTTTAACTACTAAAACACAGAAAGAGGAAAAGAACACGAACACTTGAGAGGACTACTACTAATATCTTGATGTACCTTTTATTCTGTGCACTTTTTAAAAGTTGTGATCAGGGGCTTCCCTGGTGGTGCAGTGGTTGAGAGTCCGCCTGCCGATGCAGGGGACACGGGTTCATGCCCCGGTCTGGGAGGATCCCACATGCCGCGGAGCAGCTGGGCCCGTGAGCCATGGCCGCTGAGTCTGCGCGTCCGGAGCCTGTGCTCCGCAACGGGAGAGGCCACAGCAGTGAGAGGCCCGTGTACCGCAAAAAAACAACAACAAAAACCATAGGCAGAACACTCCATGACATAAATCACAGGAAGATCCTTCCTGACCCACCTCCTAGAGAAATGGAAATAAAAACAAAAATAAACAAATGGGACCTAATGAAACTTAAAAGCTTTTGCACAGCAAAGGAAACCATAAACAAGACGAAAAGAAAACCTTCAGAATGGGAGAAAATATTTTCAAATGAAGCAACTGACAGAGGATTAATCTCCAAAATTTACAAGCAGCTCATGCAGCTCAACATTAAAAAAACAAACAACCCAATCCAAAAATGGGCAGAAGACCTAAATAGACATTTCTCCAAAGAAGATATACAGATTGCCAACAAACCCATGAAAGAATGCTCAACATCATTAATCATTAGAGAAATGCAAATCAAAACTACAATGAGATATCCTCTCACACGGGTCAGAATGGCCATCATCAAAAAATCTACAAACAATAAATGCTGGAGAGGGTGTGAAGAAAAGGGAACCCTCTTGCACTGTTGGTGGGAATGTAAATTGATACAGCCACTATGGAGAACAGTATGGAGGTTCCTTAAAAAACTAAAAATAGAACTACCATACGACCTAGCAATCCCACTACTGGGCATATACACTGAGAAAACCATAATTCAGAAAGAGTCATGTACCAAATGTTCACCGCAGCTCTATTTACAATAGCCAGGACATGGAAGCAACCTCAGTGTCCATCAACAGATGA
>RJWK010025407.1:0-27703 GCA_004363435.1 Platanista minor
AAAAAAAAAAAAAAAAAAAGACAAATTTGACAAAAAGAGCATTACATTGCCTTCTTATGTGTATTTGTTTTCCCTTCACAGATGATTGCTTCAACTCAGGGTATAGCAGTTAGGGAGGCTGATGGATTTTTAAAATTTTATTCCTAGACAACGGGTGTACATATATTTTACAGGTGATGCTTCTTCCCCCTTTAGGACTGGTGATGAATTCTGTAATAAGATTGTAGTAGGCACCCATTTTTTGGCTTTTTGGCATCTCTTTGGGAAACCACTGCCTCCCCTACCTTCATTTCTTGTGGTCTGGGTGTGATTGTCCCCCACTCCCTGGTTCAGGAATGGGCACATGACCTGAGGCAGGCCAGCAATGCCTAGGACATTTATTCGAACTGTTAGGAAAGAGACGCTCTTTCTGCCGGGGTTGATAAGCTGGTGAGATGCAACCCTGGACTGCAAGGCCTGCGTAACTATGTGGGGAGAGGCTGCCTGAGAAGCAAGCCAACCGAGAGGAAAGCAGGGAAGGTTTGCAATGTGTTCTTGTGAACACCTGGATTTAGCCATACCTGAAGCCATTCTTGCCTCCTGGACTTTTCAATGATGTGGCCTAGTCTTTTTTTTTCTTTTTTTCCCAATGCCTGAGTCTCTGTGAATTGGATGTTAAAAACCTGTAGGTGAAAAGAGTTCTGATGCAATTCAAATCAGTAATTAAAAAAATACATATAGCCTTTGGTATGAATAAGAAAATAAACCCTAGTTTAATAGATATAATTTTGAAAAAAAAAAGCTTATGGATGAATACAGACACATGCAGAGTACTACCTGCGTATCTAATATCCACAATTCCCTCCTTCCTTACTAACAGAACCCTATTAATATTTTTGTGTTTTTATAATAGCTTTATTGAGATATAATTCACAAACCATAAAATTCACCCTTTTAAAGTGTATGATTCAGTAGCTTTCAGTATATTCACAGAGTTATGTAACCACCAGCACGATTAAGTTTATGATAGTTTCGTCACCTCAGAAAGAAATCCCATATTCGTTACGGGCACCCCCCAACTTCTCCCTCCCGCTAGCTTGTGACAAGCACTAATCTGATTTCTGCCTCTATAGGTTTCATATAAATGGAATCATACAATATGTGGTCTTTCGTGTTTGGCTTCTTTCACTTAGAATAACGTTTTCAACGTCCATCCATGTTATAGCATGAATCAGTACTTCCTTCCTTTTTATGGCAAATGATATTCTATTGCATAGATACACCAGAGTTTGTTTATATGTTTATCAGTTGATGGATATTTGGGTTGTTTAAACGTTTTGGCTCTCACGAATAATGCTGCTGTAGACATCCGTGTATACGTTCTTGTGTTGATATATATTTTCACTTCTCTTGGGAATATACCTAGGAGTGGAATTGCTGGGTCAGATGGTCACTCAATGTCTAACATCCTGAGGAGCTGCCAAACTGTTTTCCAAAGTGGCTGCACCATTTTACAATCCTACTAGCACTGCGTGAGGGTTCCGATTTCTCCATATCCTTGCCACCCCTTGTTATTTTCTGTCTTTTTGACATTAGCCATCCTAGTGAGTGTGACGTGATAGCTTGTGGTAAAACCCTCTTAATATTCCATGAAGCAATGTGCCCTCATAAAAGACTACATTTCACAAATTCCCTTCTTTGCATCTAGGGGTTGCTCTTAAGCTGTAAGAGAACATAGTTGCATGGGCCTTCCAGAGAAGCTCTGCAAGAAGGCTGGCTAAGTAAGGGGTCATCATTTTTGGCCTTTCCTCTCTTCCTCCATTTTGTCTGCCCTGGAATTGTTGGCTCTGCAGCAGGCCTCCTGGCCCATGAAGTGAGCGTAGAGACCAGGTCTGATAGATGTTAGAGCAGGAAGATAAAAGAATCCCGAGTCCTTGTGACTTGGAAGCTGCTACATCAGCCTTGGGCTCCAAAGTATGAATCATATGGTTTTACTTGAGAGAGAAATAAAATTCTAGCTTGTTTATTCCCTGGCTATTTGGACGTTCTGTTACATTAGCTCAACATAATCCTCTTTTTTCCTGCGTGTATGTGTGTGTGTGTGTGTGTGTGTGTGTGTGTGTGTGTGCGCGTGTACGCGTGTACACACATAAGTATGTACACACATATACGTATGCACACATATGGCTATATTGGCTGGATGCTCACGAAGCCTAATTCTTCTTTTTCCTGGGAACATAGCCAGAGTGCATTTCCCAGATTTCCTTGCTATTATTGTGGCCCTGTGACTGGATTATAGCCAGTAGAGTGTGGTGGAAGTAATGCACGCCATTCCCAGGCCTGGTCAATGGAAGTCTTTCATTCTTTCTCCCCATCTGCTGACTCAGTGGAGATGACTTTGAGGAGAGGACTTGAGGAGGGCAGAGCCATGAGATGGAAGGGGCCTGGGTCTCTGAGTGACCACATGGATATCCACACCAAGGGACAAGAGTGAAGAAAAAATTCTTCAGCGTGAGGTGTCTGAGAATTTGGGGTTTGCTTATCCTAATTCAATTGCCTAAACATACACATTCATATTTACATAAACTCACATAACTGATCCCAGGCCACTCACTGATCAGTGTCACACATGTCTCCTGACACTTAGTCCAATTCTCTCTCCACTGAACTGGGGTGCAGGGTACCTGCAACCACATTATGTTTCATCATAAATATTTAGAAAGTCATCTAACTTCTTTGAACTTCCGTTTCCTCATCGGGTAATGAGTAGTTGGGGCTGGATAAGATACTTAATACATTTGTTTTCGTGTTAGAACTATTTGTACTTTCACTCAGTTGGCCACCTTGGGGGCCTTGTAAGTGCTCTAAAGGTAGGAGTTAGGTCCTGTGTCCTTTTTCATATTCTTTCCTTCTAAGTTCTCTACATGATAGTTGTTCCGTAAGTATTTGTGGAATAAAAGAGGTCTCTTCCAGCTCCAAATGTCTACAGTGCCATGTAGAATCATATTTGTCATACACACACTTTTTCTGTGCAAAGCCTGCCAATTCACAACCAGACTATGATCCAGCTGTTCCTATGGGATTTGGTTGTTCCCAATATCAGGATAAATTCTGTTCTGGGAACAATGTTCTAAGTGATGATACTTACTCCACAGAGGCCACAGAGGCCTGTTTAACCCATCCTGTGACACAGATACTCATGCTCTTAGCATCAGCCTGTGCTTAGGACCCTAGGAGTAGGAACTTGCATGGAGCAGGGAGTGGGAACACTTATTTGTTCAACATGAATTAAGTCTCTTAATTCAACATGAATTAAGTGTTACGTACGTGAGATAGAATGTGGACACGAGGCACCGACTCTCTAATGAACGTTGGGTGAGAACTAGACTTTGACCAAATGTGCTCCTCCACCACGCAAAACCCTTCAGTGCCGTCTGTCCAGCGCTACTAAAAGCAATTCACACTCCTTACTATGTATGCCCTGCAACCCCCTGGATGTTTGGCTCCTGCCGACTTTTCTACCCTTATCTGATTTCATTCTCCCCACTTCGCAGCCTGTTGTAAGTTCCAGGCATGCTCTGTCCAACTTCAGTAAACCAAGAGCTTGACTCCCTGTGGATCACTGCACTTTCTGTTGCTTCTCTGCCTGGAATTTTCTGCTGACTATTGCTGGCCCATCTCATCTTTCAAGCAACATCTCATTTCCCATCAGCAGACTTTTCAATTGGGAACGGTTTCCTCTAGTTTCTCTCCAGCACATCGGCTTTATAGCAGTGCTTCTCAAATTTCAAGTGCACACCAATCTCTTGGGGGTATTGTTACAATGCAGGTCCTGACTCAGTAGGTCCTGGGTGAAGCCTGAGATTGTGCATTTCCAACAAGCTCCCGCGTTATGCCTGTGCCTCTGACTACACTTTGAGCAGCCCTCCTCTAGAGAACGTATCCCATCCCACTGTTGTCTCAGGAAGCTCTTTGTTTCTGGATGCTTGCCTCCCCCCAGCCTGGAACGAGGGCTCAGGAAGGCACCATCGCCCATCGTGTTTACTCCTGTCACTGCTATGCCAGAACAGCCCCTGCCTAGCGTATAGTATCCACTAAATAAATAACTACTAGATAAATTCAGAGATTTCAAGTGTGATGAGTGTTACACCAAGGAATGCACATGGTGCTGTAGAAGCTAATCCCATCTGGAGAGACACGGCGATGGAGGCCTTGCCAACGTGCATCATTAGGCTTTTGTACAAATTTGTAGGAAGCATTTTCCCAACTCTTCCTGTTTTCTGTCCAATGCGTCCACTGTGATAGGTCATCCTGACTAACCCAAGTCTTCCAAAGTCTCCAGGGTCAAAAATTACCTATTCTTCTCCCTACTCAAGGCTAAATGAATCTCCTGGGCCCCAGAATGGGTGACATTGGCTATGGTAGGAGGCAAGCAATCTGACTGAGACGTTTCACACTTGTTTGTGGATGACAGATATACCTTACTACTCTCTGGTGGTACTTTTATTTGGTTAAAAAAAAAGATGCTTATTAATCTTATTGTCTGGTGCTATTTCAGCTAGTGGAGTACAAATATTTACGCCTAGGGAAGCCACCAAAAAGAAGAAGAAAAAAACTTGCTTTTTTTTTTTTTTTTTTTTGCTTTCTCCAGTACTGAACATGCAAGTTATCTAAAGCCCAGGGGAAACTGAGGACTGATAGAGGGAAAGGGGAGATAAGTAATGTTGGAGGTGTGGAGTGATTATGTGTACCATTTGTAAGATAATTAGTCCCCAGTTAGGGGTTGTGGAGGAGGAAGCATGTGCTCACAGACATTAAGAGTGAGGGTGCTGGAATCCTTCTGTCTATGTTACTGACTGCCATTTTGACAACTACATAACCTCTGTAAGCCTCAGTTTCTTCATCTGTAAAATGGGCCAACAAGACATCTGCCTCTTGATGTGCTGTGAGAAGTAATGAAATAATGAAGGTCAACTGGTGAGTACCATGCTTGGCACTGAGTAGCAGCTCAAAAATGGTAGACATTATCATCATCACCTTCTGAATAAACAGGTTGATGGAACTGAGAGTTAAGAACAGCATCTAAATCAGAGTGACGGGAAATATTGCATTTTTGTTAGGCTTGGGACCACGCTTGGTTAGAAAGTGCAGAATCAGACTGTAAAAGGAAGCGGTGATGGCAGAGATGGCGGAAGCCATAAGAATCACTTGCAAAGCGACTGATGCTCTTGTCCACAAGGAATCATCCCTTCATAAACATTTGACTGCTACTGAGACACTTGAGTAAGTAGCTAATCCATGTCAGAACAACCAGCTACTTTTCTCAGGTGACTTGCCACACCAAACGTTCAGCTTCCTACCATTTGTATTCATGTGTATTAATGTGGTGCCCCAACTTTTCAAGTTAACAGCTCTCTCACTATGCTGCATTCAGTAGGTCATTCCACAGCCAGCAGAGGACACGGGCTGCCAGCGCTGTCTAACCTTAGCAATGAATGAAAGGCTGCCCCAAACCAGTGGTTCTCAGCCACAACCCAGTGCATTTTCACCACCCGAGGACACTGGCAATGTCTGGCTGACACCACTGCAGGGGGTGGGGAAGGTAACCACTGGCATCTAACCAGAGATGCTGCTAAACATCCTACAACGCACAGGACAAAAAATTACTTGACTGAAAGCAGAAACTGAGAAAACTTGTCCTTAAACCGTTCTTTCTTTTAACCTTTCTGCTTCTCAATTCCCCTGTCTATTAAATTCAGCCACTAAATAGTATGCATGATCTGCCAACTCTGACATTCTAGGAGTCTTTTTTTTTTTTTTTTTTTCCCTGACCTCCAAGAATTTTGCTTCTAAAATTAACCAGCGAGGAGTGGTTTAGACAGACTTTTCTTTTTCTTGTGCCGAAAGAGGCCAATCCACAGTCTGCTATAGCTTTTCTGTGGCCTCAGCTGTAGCATTTCATCAACAGCCTCTCAGTTGGCAACAGGGTGGGGATTGGGGGTGTAGGCAGAGAAGCCTACACCCAAAGTAAGCAGTAATTTCCCATTTATGGTGTATGATGTGCTTTCGTTGTTTCTCAAAACCAGTTTGGTTTGAAGATTATCACCCTGTTGACACTAGCCCACCTTGTGAAACTGACAGGCCCACACACCTTTGGTGAAAGAATGTGTTTCTTACCCATTATCTGAGAACCTGTGAGCAGCTTAATAAATACACTGAAGGAGGATTTCTAGTACATGCTTATCTGAACAAAGGCCAATTATATTCCACCTCAAGAACTTGCAAAGGAATGCATTAATCGATTTAAGCAATTAAAGGAAAGCCCCTACCACAAATAGACAACAAATGCCACCAACACTGATGAAAGAACACTGTCCAGTGACCTCAGCAAGGCACTGAGAAATCTAATCAGTGACAACTTTTTAAAGATCGGTTCAAAACAAGTCATCCTTGTGGACATCAACACAAACCTTTCACTCTGGTGAAACAGTTAAGTAGTGAACGTCATGGGGCTTTCGCATCCACATAGAGGAGAGAAGTAAAAGCAATTAGACAAAATGGGTGCTGTCATCCCACTTTCCAGGCCCCAGAGCCACACTGAACACAGAGATGCACCTTTTCCACTTCATTATTCAGGATCTGGCAGCCCGTTCCAAATGAGAATGCCATAGCTTGATTTTTCTTTCTTACCAACGCTGGCTGGACGTTTCTTAGCCCTCTAGAGCCCGGGGAGAGGAAAAAACCAAAAACCAAAAACCAAAACAGGAAATCCATGGATCATGCTATGAATTGATCACCTAGGTTGGAATCCCAAAGTATTTCTTCAACACTCAGAACCGTTGCTGAAAACTGCCCTGCTTGAAGCTACCCCCCAGCAGAAGAAAAAAGTCCAGATTCATGGATGGCCACTTCCCAAACAGGTGGAAATCCATTGAGTAATAGCATCAGCACCACTTGGAGGCTCTTTTGACAAGGAGATTCTCAGACTCCACCCCGGACCTACCGCATCAGAATCTGCATCCACATTAAAATTTGAGAAAGACTGCTCTACCGGGCCTTCAAGAGTATTTTAGTTTTTGCCTTTTCTCAGCCTGAATTTCCTCAACTGGAGAATGGAAATATAACAAAGTGCATACATAGGAAAAAAAACAAAACAAAACTGAAGGAACGCAGTTCACATGATTGTGGGGGTGATTATGGGGAACTTCTCCAAGTTCTACACTTGTGCGGTTTTTAACGCTGTAAGGCCAGCGTTACTTCTTTTGTCATGGGGGAAAATAATTTTTAAGTACGACGCTCTTTCACAATATTGTACTGATGATTTTTAAAGGGACCGATTTATCAGGGCCCAGCACAATGCAAGCCACACTTTAGTGCAGACACTTCAGAGGTGTTAGGTGAAGTGAACGGAGCCAGCCCGGCAGCTTCTCCCACCGGGGCAGCCGGCGAGCAGCTCTCGTCCCCGAAAACTGGCCCTCGTAGATTCGCCTTCTGCTTCTGGAAACCTTGGCCTGGCAAACCTCCGGGTCCGCTGAATCTCTGGTGGGACCTGTAGTTGCAGGAGCGTTCCACAGGCTCTGTAACTTTCCCCCGGAATGAAATAAATAAATAAAGACCGTAAGTGCTGAGATAGCGGGCCCCGCGATATTTTTCGCTCTCTGTAAATCAGCCACGAAAAGAGGAGGCAGGGGAGGAGAGTAAAAAGTCGCGATCCGGCCCGGAAGGGGCTCCAGGAAAACTCGTCTGGGCGACAGCAGCACCCTCAGCGCCTAACTTAGTGAGCTTTCCTCGGCTGGCATTTTGTCTCCCATAGCGAAAACTGCAAGAGAGCGGAGTGGAGTTTCCGGAGAGAAGGGCTCAGGCTGGCGCCCTGGGCGGGCCAGTCCCCTGTGGCGAGCCTCTGGGTCTTCCTACCCTCCTTCGCCCCCCGTCCTCCTCCCTTTTGCAGGGAGCGGGCGGGAGGCAGCCGAGGCAGGATATGCGTGCGCACGCGCTCACGCAAATACGGCTGAGGAGTTCTGTTCCTCGGGCATTTTCCGAGGAAGTCTGGAGCAATTAGGCTCAGTCCGGGGAGAGCCAGCGAGAGAGCGGGCGGCGCAGCCGGCGCGTCTGGGCTGCCTCGCAGGGAAGGAGGGGGCGGCCGGCCGCCCGGCGGCGACCCCGGGCCCCGGCCGCCACCATGGGCTTCGAGCTGGACCGCTTCGACGGCGACGTGGACCCGGACCTGAAGTGCGCGCTGTGCCACAAGGTCCTGGAGGACCCGCTGACCACGCCGTGCGGCCACGTCTTCTGCGCCGGCTGCGTGCTGCCCTGGGTGGTGCAGGAGGGCAGCTGCCCGGCGCGCTGCCGCGGTCGCCTCTCGGCCAAGGAGCTCAACCACGTCCTGCCGCTCAAGCGCCTCATCCTCAAGCTCGATATCAAGTGCGCGCACGCGGCGCGCGGCTGCGGCCGGGTGGTCAAGCTGCAACAGCTGCCCGAGCACCTCGAGCGCTGCGACTTCGCGCCCGCTCGCTGCCGCCACGCGGGCTGCGGCCAGGTGCTGCTGCGGCGCGACGTGGAGGCGCACATGCGCGACGCGTGCGACGCGCGGCCGGTGGGCCGTTGCCAGGAGGGCTGCGGGCTGCCCCTGACGCACGGCGAGCAGCGCGCCGGCGGCCACTGCTGCGCGCGGGCCCTGCGGGCGCACAACGGCGCGCTGCAGGCCCGCCTGGGCGCGCTGCACAAGGCGCTCAAGAAGGAGGCGCTGCGCGCGGGCAAGCGCGAGAAGTCGCTGGTGGCGCAGCTGGCCGCCGCACAGCTGGAGCTGCAGATGACCGCTCTGCGCTACCAGAAGAAGTTCACCGAGTACAGCGCACGCCTCGACTCGCTCAGCCGCTGCGTGGCCACGCCGCCGGGCGGCAAGGTAGGCGCACCCGCCGCCCGCCCCGACCCCCTGCCGGGCTCCTGGGTCTCCGGGGCGCCTCCCAGTCCCTTTGGGCACGGGGGTCCCGGGAGCTGCCCGGGAGCATCTCTGCCTCCCTCTTCTGACGCTGCTTGCCAGATAGATCACCGTGAGCAAGGTCGGGGAATCGCCCTAAACTTGGGAACTGTGGTCCTTTGACAGATTAGACTCAGGGTGAAGTATAGCTCCAGCAGCTTCAGGGGCTCTGGAAAGACTCAAAGGAATCCGCGACCAGCTCAGAGTAAGAATGAGTGTGGCGTCAGAGGCAGAAGTGTGCAAAGGCTTTGCTGCAGACCAGCTGGGTGATCTTGGGGAAGTCGCTTAGCCTCTTTGGAGGTTGGGAAACATGGTTCCTATACACGTGACACACAGGATAAGCTACTGACACACGGCGTGAACTATATCCATGCACCTTCAGGAGTTCCAGAACGAATAAAAGGAGCCCACAGCCCGTGTAGATTAAGTTAAGAAGGCTGCCAGAGGAGAGACCTCTGGAGTAAAAGCTGGATTCCGACGTGGGCTTTGCTGCCAACTAGCTGGCTGACCTTGAGCAAGCAGCTCAAGCTCCCTCAAGTTGGAAAGTATGGCCCTAGAGATGTGACACAGGGGGTGAAACACAGGCCCCTTCTGTAGTATTCCTCCAGGGATTGAAAGAATTCCAGAAAGAAGTAAAGGGACCGCCGCCAAACACTAAGTAATAATTGACAGTGAGGCCTCTGGAATTAGAACTGTTCTCGAATCTGGGCTCTTGGCTAAACAGCTGAGTCATGTTGTGGCTTAACCTCCAGGTGCCTCCGTTTCCCTAAATGTAAAATAGCTTCTTTATCCCCTTCAGGGAGAGAACATGTGAAAAAGATCTAGCACGGTGCCTGGTGGAAAGTCAACACTCAGCAAGCTCCGCCTGCAGTTGTCTTTAACCTCCTCCCCTTGTAAGCCATCCCCTTGTGCTGGGAGTTGGTGTAATTATAACAGCCACCACTACTGGAGGCTTGCTTTGCTCCAGGCCCCGTTCTGTTCTAAGCACTTCTGCTTCTCAGCTGTTTCCTTTGTAATCAAGTAAGGGAGGCACGTTGCTTCTCATTTTGTAGGTGAGGAAAACTCAGGACCAGTGAGATGCAGTCAGATGCCTGCGTCACAGCTTCTAGGTGCCAGAATTGGGTTCTGAGCCCACAGGTGCCCAAGCTCGCGGCCACTATCGTGTTGCCTCCCAGTGTAACCACAGGTGCCATTTACTGAGGGTTTATTATGTACCAGCGACTGTGGCAAAGCACGTCGGAGGCATTCCGTATCCTCTGAGATGAGAAAGCAGGTTCAGGTCATAGAACTCGTCCGGAGCTGGGATTCAGTTTTTACCTCAGTTGTCCACCTTGGGGTGTTTTGACATTTTGGGCCCCAAAATTCTTTGTTATGGGAGGCCGTCCCGTGCAGTGTCAATTTTTTTTGATGTTGGGGGTAGGAGTTTTTATTAATTATTTATTTTTGCTGCGTTGCGTCTTCGTTCCTGTGCGAGGGCTTTCTCTAGTTGTGGCAAGCGGGGGCCACTCTTCATCGCAGTGCACGGGCCTCACTCTCGCGGCCTCTCTTGTTGCGGGGCACAGGCTCTAGACGCGCGGGCTCAGTAGTTGTGGCTCACGGGCCTAGTTGCTCCATGGCGTGTGGGATCCTCCCAGACCGTGGCTTGAACCCGTGTCCCCTGCATTAGCAGGCAGATTCTCAACCACTGCGCCACCAGGGAAGCCCGCATTGTCAAATACTGAGCGGCATCCCTGGCCTCTACCCACTGGATACCAGTAGCACCGCCCCCTGCCCAGTGGTGACAACCAGAAATGTCTCCATGTGTTTGTTGTCACCTGTTCTCTGAGTGGGGCACAGTCACCAGATGAGAACCAAGATTTCCCTGATTGCAGAGGCCACATTTTCACCAACTGGGGAGGGGCATGGGCCATTGCCGCTGCCACTCTGGCTGCCTGTTGCAGCGGAGGGGAATGTATTTGCCTGAGGGGCCCCCAGGGGCCTGTGTCTGCTTGTGTTCCTTGCCTCTCCCTGCCCTCTCCCAGCCCCCTCTTCCACAGCGCACACCCGGCCTGCCAGTTTTCCAGACCCCCGCCTCCACCCCATCCTGGCCCCCGGCCTGTCTGTCAGCAGCAGCCTCAGCAGCTGGCCGGCTCTGGGCGAAGGGCAAATATTTACAGCTCTGAGGCTCACCCAGGACCGCACAGGCGTACAACAGACTGGCGTGAGCTTGCGAGTCACCAAAGTAAGGGGCAAAGCTGGGTCTTCAAGCAGGCGCCGGGTTTGGGGTGAAGGAGTTTCCGGAGTTTCTCCTGTTTATGCTGTCACCTGGACTTCCTGCATAGTTTTAAGTGATGCTTATTTATAAATAAGCCATTCACTCCCCCAGAGTTTATACATCATTCATTGTGAAGCTGGTTTATTATTTCTTCTTGCCTTTCTGTTTTCTTTCTGGAGTGTTTGGGTAAACTCCGTCTCGGAATCAAAAATATGATACTTGAATCAAAACTGTGGAAGTTTTTGAAGCTCTGTTGGGTGAGTCAGTAGGCTAATGAGGGGCATTAAGCTTAGGGACAAGATGTTGCTTTTTGAGCTTACAGAGAAAGTTTCCTTCTGGAGTTGGAGTGCTGCTTGGGACTTTTATGGACCTCATTGCTGGGCCTGAGGACAGCCAAGAATGTCCTGGCCTGAAAGCTGCACTAGTTCATTTTTCTGGCCTCAGACCCTGGCTGGTCCCAGCCCAGGCCTTAGGGGGAAGCTCGCTCCTTTTGCCTTGAGGTTAACCCTCAGTGGCCCTTGTGGAAAGCTCTTGCTGTTCCAGAGTCGGCCAGACAGACCCCTCCCACTGCAAGCTGTTTTAAGAACTTGTTTATTTCATTGGCCAGACTCTCTGCTCCTGCTGGGTACTGTTTATTCTTTTCTAAAAAGCGGAAGGATTTATATTGCTTGGAAACTCGCATGCACAACACTTTTATTATTTGTTTTAAAGTCCTATCATTTACTTCTCTGTTACAAGCTAAAGTAGATAAGAAAGACTCAGAAGATTTTTCCATACCCTTTCTTCAAGGCCTAGAACTTGTTCCATAAAATGATCTGGCGTTATTTAAATAATATAAGGTTTCGGACTTTTGATACCAGCTGAGCATTTAGGGTTTGGACCTACTTAGGCATTGTTTCTCCTGCCCTACAAGGTGAGCTGGAACAGGTCTTCTCAAACCTTCACATGATTGGAATCACCTGGAAAGCTTGTTAAATCGCAGATGGCTTAGCCTTAGAGATTCTGATCCACCAGGCCTGGTACGGGGCGTGAGGTTCTGCGTTTCTAACAAGCTACCAGCTCATGATGGGCCACCTATCACATTTTAGGTAGCTACTCAGCTAGACAAAGAGTGTAGGCTCAAGTACAGGTATAGATCAACACATGTTGGTCTTCTCCGCACAGTTAGGATTTTCCTGATCATCGTCTGAACATCCCTTCCTGAGCGTTTTGTGAAAGACCGGGGTGAAGTTCTAAAACGCAGACTGCCTAGCACTTATATGATAGGTAACATGGTCCAGAAAGGCTTCTTGAACCAATCTGAAGCCTCATCCGGGCTACAACAGACTTGGTGATGCTAGGCTTGAGGATGTTAAAGAGTTGGGCTCCCGGCCTCAGTTTCCTACCCTGACTTGTCCACCTGATTCTAAGAACAAAGGCATTCCACAGCGAAAAACTTTGTTTGGCTTTCTGGGAAAGAGAAAGTTCTGGGCGTAAGTTTCCTTGGAATTGTTGAGGAACTTGAGACCCAGCCTTGACAGCTTCTGCTCTTTTAGCCCTACTTCCAGTCTGTCATTAAGTCAGGTTGTGATTATACCTCCTAAACACTTCTTGAATCTGTTTCATTGCTCTCCAGTCCCATCAGATGATGACCTTGGTCCAAACCAGGGTTTCCTGACCTGAGCACTATTAGAATCTTGGGGTGAATAATTCTTGGTGGTGTGTGTGTGGTGAGGAAGGTATTGTGTGCATTATGGGATGTGTAGCGGCATCCCTGGCCTAGATGCCAGAAGCATGCCTCACGTCGTGACAGTCGCAGATAGCTCCAGACACTGCCCTTGTTCCCTGTGGGACAAAAATCAGCCTTGGTCTCAACCGCCATAACCTCTTGCCTAGATCACAGCGGCTCCCTCTGGTCCTCCTGCTCTCCTCCGGTTGTCTCGGGCTGGGAATCATTTCTTAGACCTGTCAGTCTGATGGCACTCTTCCTTCAATGCTGCTGTGCCTTGAGTTTCTCTTGGGTGGATATAAGGTCCAGCACACTCTGGGTCCTGCAGCTGGCCTCCACCTGCCTGTACCCTTCTCCCCTTTAGTCTCTCTTCCCAGGTTCACTGGCTTCTGGCAGGTCCGTGAATATGTCCCTGAGCTCCTTCTTACCCCTGGGCCTTTGCACTTGGTCTTTTTTTTCTCCTTGGAATAGTCTTTCCAGTTGCTTATTGCTAGGGAACTGGCAAGTTTCCCAACCCTCCCCTTCTAGGCCTTGCTTTTCTGTCAGCACTTAGGGTTTGCTCATGACTAGATAACCTTTCTGTGCTTCCCATCCCAGCTCAAGCATCACTGCCTGTGGGAAGCCCTCTGTGACGTCACAGACTAGGTCTGGTGCCCTGAGACTCTCACCGTGGTGCTCCGCCTGCATGGCCTTCATCACAGCTGTAACTGAATAAAGTGGGAAGAGCCGTTTATTGTCTGGGAAGGACCACGTGTGTGTTTTTCAGGGCTGCATATGCCGGCACCAGTTCGATTACCATGTACCCTGTGAACTCTCGCTATGTCTCTGTTCAGTGGATAAGTTCAAGATCGAACGGGCTGTCTTGTCAGCCATCGAAACTTTTCAGATTGCTAACCAAGAGTGAGCTTGTTAGCTCACTCTTAAAAAAGAATGAGTTTTTCCCGTGACCTACAAGTTAACAAAATTGTTTCCAGGTTTGTGGGAGGCATGCTTTTGTTTCCCCAGATCCATTTGTGTAAACTCCCAAATCCCAGAAACGATTTTGTCCATTTCAGAACTCCTGGAGATAGGTGAATCTAATAGAAGATTGTATGAAAAGGTGTTCCAGATGTCCAAACAGTTTGAAATGTATCTATTAGAATGTTCACAGTTCAGTGTCTTTTCTGTTTCTGCAAAGTGTCAGCAAGTGGCCGTTCCATGGTGTATCTTAGAGAACAGCCCAGTTCAGCTAAAGGAATTGTGGGCTGTTGCATCCATTTCATTTCAGTAATTTATAAAGAAAATTAGGATTTGGCTTACAAATATGTTACCCAGCTACACTGGCTTGAATGATCATAACTGAATAATTTGAATTGGGAATTCTGTTGCCGTTTATCTGTGATTCTTTCTGAGTTCACAAATGATGTTTGCTCCTCTGTAAAAATATTTGATGAGAGAGAATCTATTTATAAGGTAGTTTTGTGTTGGCTGTAGACTAAGGAGCTTAAAAGGAAAGGAAATAACATTCATTGAGTTTAACTGGATGCCATACACTTAGGGTACATTGTGTATGTACACACATTAGCTTCCCCATCTTATTCATTTGGTAGACCCCTTTTTTGGTAAGAGAATCGGATTGTAAAATATTATAAAACAGCTGGGTTAAGGCCAGAAGTTCCACAGATTCTAAGTGTAGAGCTGAGATTTGAACTCAGCACCCGACTCCAGGCTGTTACCAAATTAAGAACAGTATTTTCTCCTGAGGCAGTGTCCCCTCCAAAGTCTCGTACAGGGTTTCCAAAGGACTGTTACTATACGTGCAAGCAATGTGCGGGTTAGAGATGTGGGTGCATCTTCAGGAAGACTCTGTGAGGTTAGTACCCACAGCCCATTACGTTACCCTTCCTATTACAGATGGAAAAAGAGAGGCTCCAAAGATTAAACAGCTTCCCCAGCATCCTTTTTTGGCTCCATTTAGTTGGTCTGATGGCTTCTGGTCCATGGTGATGAGGTGTGTGCACCCCACGCTGTAATTCCTGTTTTCAGAGGTCTGGTGTGGAGCACGTGCAGTATAAAACAAAACAGGTCCTGCCTGTAAAAGAGAGTTAGGGGAAGAAAGAGAGCAAGGAAGAAAGGGAAAGGAAAGGGAAGGGAAGGGAAGGAAAGGGAAGAAAAAGAAAAAGAAAAGAGGTGGTGTCCTGTATGGAATCTTACCTCATCTCCTTAATTTCGAACCTAGTAAGTTAAAGAGTGGTTGATGGTAGGAAGTTAATGAAATTCTTCCAAGTGTGTTCTTTCAGTCCAGCTCCTCACATGCTTATACACTGCGTTCCAGGCTCTGGGATAGGCACCGCTGGGTGCAGAGGGGAACTTGAGCGGCTTTCACCCCTGGATCAGTCAGACACCCACTTATGCCTTTGAAAACAACACATCTTGCTGTTCTTTGCTCAGCCAAGCCTTTTAGCCGTGGGTCACCTCTGTCCCCCCAGACTAATAATGGTGTTCTAATAAGCCTGTTCCAAGAAGAAAGTGAAGTGGTGTAACATAGTGATTACCCTTGTAAAGAAAATAACTAACAGATGGACCCGAGCGTCCATCTTTCTCCCCATCCCGTATGTCTATTTACAGGGAGCCTAAGGGGCGGAGCCACGTGCAGCCTGTGTGCACGTGGGCCCTGCAGCAGCCCCTTCTCCAGGAGGGGTGGTTGGATGAGCTTTTTACCCTGGCAGAGGGGGACGGGTGTGCAGAAATGAGTCCTGGGCAGAGGGGTTAGCCCTAGAATTCTGCTAGAAGCTGTTGTCAGGTGCCCTCTGTCTTTGCTGCACGTGGATCAGGAAGGGGGTGAAGTCGCTTGAAGGTTGTGGGTCAGGGTTGGATGTGTCAGCAGCAGCTCCAGGGTACCCTGAACTGAGCTGTCATGTGATTAGTATCAGACCCTGGAGTTGGTGATATCCGGGCTCCTGTGCTCCTTCTGCCTTGTTGTGGAGGATCTCTGGGAGGATCTTCTAACCTCCTCTAAGCCCTAATTGCCTCATCTCCAAAATGGGGTAATGCTGACAGGACTGGCGTTAGGGTTAAATGAGATGCTGAACATAATGTGCATAGTAAGGCTTACCACGCATTTGTTGAACATTTATTAAGTGAATGTTTATTAAGTACCTATAGGTTTAGGGACGTTCTTCAAGTAAATCACTGAAGAAATGTTAGAAATTGGAGATGGTTTAATACAGACGAAGGAAAGGGATTTTTACTCGAAGGATTACAGGCTCGTTGCAAGCCGTGGAATGCCCTTGGGTGACCAGAATCTCTGTCTTTCTCTTCTCTGACTGCTTGTCGGTGTTGGAAACGTTGTGAAAGAGGGATATTCAAGTCAATTTCACTACATCTGGGTAGCAACTCTGAGCTAAGGTGTAGAGGAGGAGGGGAAAGGCGCGGATAAGATGAGGTTACTGTGTGTTTACTCGTATTTTTAGTCGTCCAACTGCAATTCACAAAGCTAAAGAGGGACGGGCCAGGCCAAGCTCCCACCTTCCCCTAAGTGAGAATGTAGGACTTTGCAGCTGGGTAGCCTTTGCTTTGTTGCTGATTTGGACAAGAAAATGCTCCAGGTTGGGTAAGTGGATGATCACGTTTCAAAAACTGAAATCACCTTGTAGTCCATCAAGTGGAAATGTGAAAATGCGGCAGCACCTTAATTCGGTCTGTTGTCGTCTGTGTGTTGGTGAAAGCGGCGCTTCTGGGCGTTCACCAGAAAAGCAGATGAGCGGATGATAAAAATGAGAGATGCAGACTTGAAATCAAACTCGTGGAAATAGAGAAGTAGACTTAGGGATTTCTTAGGTTATCTAAATACAGCAGCAGATTAAAACATGTGTATATTTTTGGCCTAGGGCAGCACTGACAATCTTTACTTAATGTCTTAGGTTATTTTTCAGAAACATCTTCTTTGGCTGTGGATAAATATATCCTGTTCTGTAGATATCATGGCTCCATAAAAGCCATATCTTTGCTCCTTTCTGCCTGTTTTCCCTTGCCCTTTGTCTCTTTTCATCCTCTCTGCACCTATACTGGTGACAGATAAACGCTGCTAATACTTCATTCAGTTGACTGTCTTCATCCATTTCCAATTCATTTTCCAGCATCATTCCCACAACTACCTTCAGTCTTAGGCTTGAACAGTTTTCCCCTTCTGTTCTTCCTCCAAGAATCCCTTCTTTTAGAACTGAAGTTGGAATTCCAGGGAGGGCTTGGTCCAAGCTGCTTCCTTATTAAAAACATAGTTGGGCCAACGAAGAGGACAGAAACATCTTGGTGCAGGGAGAGAAGGCTTCCCCATTCTCTTGAGGACAGAATTTCTGGCAGCCATCTCTGCCTTCTGGTCCACCCGCCCCCCCCCCCCCCCCCAGCTCCGCCCCTCCACATTTTTGCACTCTCTTGTCACTAGTCAACAGACAGAGCTGTTTCCCAGCTGTGCGAGTCTCTGGGAGCTTTGCATAATCTGAGGCCGAGAGGTGTTGTGTCACCCCAGATACGCAGAACTAGTGGTCAGTCAATTACAGTTCTCACAACCCGCCGGGCAGCTTTCCAGTCTCGCCCGTTCTCGGCTACAAGTCCCACAACAGCAATAATCAAGGAACACCCGTCACTGGGCGGAGAGGAGTTTTTAGAAAGAATCCACATTGACAGCGGCATGATGGACTTTGGGGGCTGCCACACCGCTTAGGAGATGGCTGGCGTCCAAGCTTCTGACGCTGGATTGTTTGGAGGAGAACAGTGACAGAGTGATGCTGAAAGGAAGAGGGACTCTAGCATAGAAAACAGTTTGCATTCTTGGGCTTAAAAGAAAAACAGCCACCATAAGGTGTCTTTTTGACAAAGTACATTTGAGTTCTGCTTTTTCGCTGTGGCTTTTATTCCCCACCCTCCCGCCCCAAATTCTTGTCCAGTTAGACCTTGAATGGAGCAGATTACAAATTGGGTGATTTTAACACTGATCGGTAGTTACGTGTTTGAATATGATAGCCAAGCTTATTCTAAGCAGAATCTAGTGTATGTTCCTGAACCTGGTGCTTCTATTTCTGCTTGTAACTTACTGGTTGTGGATGGCTCATACCACACCCGCTTCTCCAGGGTTACTCTATCTCGGCCCTTTCTTAATCCTAAAGACCTAAGGATCTCCCAAGGAGACCCTACACTTCACTAGGGGCCTGACTGTCTGCTTGATTTGGATTCTGGGGTGGAGACAGGGTGCTGAGCATCTGTTAGAGCTTCGTGCCCCTTCTCCCAAGGAGGCAGTGCTGGCACTGGACTCCAGAAGATGAAGGCATCTTCCTTCTCCATCCGCCACCCCGGGCTCTTGGTGAGAGCGCCTCTCCCTCCTGAGTCCTGGCTCCGGAAGGGAAGAGACCCTGCCATTCAGGAAGAGCGTGGCTCTAGGAAAAGCTGCCAGGGAGGTGCTATCTCATTTCCATTTTTGTTGTTTTCTCCCCCCTACCCGCCCCCCCCGACCCCCGACCCCTCTATTCTTCACCTCTTGTTTTCTTCCCAGCCCATCAAGACTCACTCATCCGATAGAACTGGGAGGTGTCCAAGTGTCTCAGCAATACCTGGGTATCCTGTGCCCCCGCTCCTCCCTCCACTGTGCATATCCAAGCCCACACTTTCTTGGACTTGATGTTTCTCCTGTCCTGTTGGGAGCCGCCATCTGTTCCCCCACCCCCTTTGCTCCCAGGGCCATCTCCCTCCAGGCCTGGGATGTCCTGTGTCTGATTTCCCCTCCTCGTGCCTCACAGCCATCTGATCAGTACCCTCTGCCCGTCCCATCTCCGTGCCCCTGAAGGTCCATGCCGAGCTGCTCCCCTTGTGTTCTTTATCATGTCTCCCTCCCACTACCTCCAGGATAAAATCTATCTCCTGGCACTTGTGCAGTCCTCCAAGAATGTGCTGCTCTTTTTCCAGACTTGGGAAAAGGAGGAACGTGTACATGGATGTAATAGCTCCCATCAGATGGCCAGATGTTGGGATGAATGTACAACTGTCTTTATTTCCTTAACTTCAGGCCTCAGCTCTCCCGAACATGCTGTAGACTGAGTAAGTTAACTTAGGATTAGACATTCTTCATTTCCAGAATTTTGTAGCAGAGTCATTTATGTGGTTAAATAGCACCATGGCCTCAGTGCTGAGATGTGCTAGTGTCCGGCCCACCCTGTGCTCTGCTCGTGTTTGGAACCCTTGCTATTGGCCAGGCCCTGTACGGGGGCACTAGGCAGTGACAGTCTGTCTCATTCATGTTTCAAGAAGAGACCATTATTATCCTCATTCTAAGAATGAGGAAACTCAACTCAGGTTCTGACTATGAAGTCCAAGATCTTAACCACCACCCTGTTCCTGACAAAGGTATAATATTCTTATGACACCCTTCAGGCTATAATAGATACTCTCATCTTTGCCTCTGTTATTGCATAGTCCAAAGAAGCCTTCCTTAAAACTCTAATTACAAAGCTAATTAGATGTCTAATCCTTCATGACATTTTAATGTGAAAGCCATGTCTTTTGAGGCAAAGGAATTTAGGGTAGGGTGCACACGTTTACCAGCCCAGGAGGAACAGCGTGGGTGTTGGAGTCCTGTGGACCTGGGTTCCACCCCTGCCCCTCCCTCTTGGAGCCACGTGATCTTCAGCAAGTGTATGCATTTCTCGAGCCTCAGTTTCTCAGGTGTAGAGCAATGATATAATACGTACCTTCCAAGGCTGATGTTTCGGTTTTTCAGTTGTTTTGGTAAACAGAGCTCTTTCTTTTATTTTTTTAATTGGTATATATATTTTTAAAAATTTATTTTATTTCTTTCTTTTTGCCCGTGTTGGGTCTTCGTTGCTGCACGCGGGCTTTGTCTAGTTGTGGCGAGCAGGGGCTACTCTTCGTTGCGGTGCGCGTGCTTCTCATTGCGGTGGCTTCTCTTGTTGCGGAGCATGGGCTCTAGGTGCTCGGGCTTCAGTAGTTGCGGCACGCGGGCTTCAGTAATTGTGGCTCGCGGGCTCTGGAGCGCAGGCTCAGTAGTTGTGGTGCATGGGCTTAGTTGCTCCATGGCATGTGGGATCTTCCCGGACCAGGGCTCGAACACACTTCCCCTGTATTGGCAGGCGGATTCTCAACCACTGCGCCACCAGGGAAGTCCTCTTTCCCTTCTTTTACTATACCAAGCCACTGAGAAAGTTTCAAAGCATGGGTTCTGATAAACTACCAAAACAGAGCAATATAGGTTAAATTTTCCTTTAGATGAACAGTGTCACTTACTAACATAATGTCTGTGAACAGCCGGGAACACACTATTGTTGAGAGCCTTTGTCCTTATTCCATTTGTGCATCGCTTCACTCAGTGGGGTATAATTGAATGAGAGTCATTTAAATGCCCTGGATCTGATGCATTTTGAACCCAGGAACAGGTTAAATAATTAAGCAGGAAGTAAGGTTAATCTGTTAAACGTGGTGTTGTGTGAAGCCTAGTGTTTAAATTCTCTATTATTTCTTCTGAAGAATCAGAAATTAAATGAAAGTATTGATAGTTAAGGTTGCTTGTGAAAAGGGGGGTGGAAAGGAAAAATCAGGATCAGGCTCAGGGTGTGTCGGAGAAAAGGAAATGACCTTTGGTCGTTAGATGGAGAAATGAAAGGAATTCGGCTCAGACAGAGCTTTTCTCTTCTCTGTCATTGCTCGCAGTAGCATGTGTTGAGTCTTCCACATGATGGCTCAGTCCTGTAAATTAGTCCTAAAATAGGCAATGTCACCTAAAACCAGTGTCTATCCGTCCTGGACAACAGACTAGGTCAAGACACTTCTAGAAAATGAGAACCCCCTTTCTTTCTTCCCTGGGATTGATTGCATCTGGCAAGGAGGTGTAGACGGTTACACCTTGATTGTTGACTTGATTGACTTGTCAGTTGACTTGATTGTTCTTTGCACATTGCTATTGTCAGTTGATTTGATTGTTCTTTGCACATTGCTATTTGGCTGAGGAATCTTGTTTCCGGCATCGTCTCAGTTGGTCTCCGTTGTCCCTGGAGAGAGATCTCTGAGTTTGGGACCGGACCTAGGTTTCTTTGGGCATCTCAGGTTGGGTCTTCTGAGCTAAATAGTTCACTAAAGAGTTTGGAGTTTTGTTCTGATACTGGTTTCCTGGGTAAGACCTCCTATGATGAGTTTCTTTGTGGAACTTTTTGGAACTCCAACAAGGGAACGATCTTGGGCGGGACCAAATATGTTGCTAGTCTACGTGGCACTCTCTTCTCTGTTCCACACGAAAAGGGCGTTAGTGTAGACGGTAATTAAGGTCTAGAATGGGAGATCGTCGGTTTAAATCCCAGCTTGACCTCTTACTAGCTCTTCGACAAGGGACAGCTTTCTTACTTGTTCTCGCTCGGTCTTCCCACCTGTATCATGAGGGTGGTTAATAGTTGCCAGTTGATAACATTGGTTGGATTTTTAAATAAAATAAAGCACTTAAGTGCTCAATATAATTTCTGGCACATGATGAAGAGTCAATAAATGTTAGCTGTTATCATTGTTAATGCAATGCCATGAGATTTCTTTATTTTTCTTTCATTTTTTAGAAGAATAAATAGTTGTCACACAGTAGATTTAAAACTGGTGTGTTTTAATCATTTGGCTGTGCATTCTCCTTTGTGCATCATTTGAGCTTGTTCAACCAGAGACATCTGCCTTGGATTACTGTGTGACTGTACAGTGTCTATCCTTGATTAGTTATGAAAGCCAGAAATGTAAGATATATATGATAACTCTCTCCAATTCTCATGTATTTCTAACTTTTTCACCTCTCTAAGATAACAAAGCAAGAAATGGACTTAGCGACATTTTCTGTTTCCAAGGCAGAGAAATATAAACTCTTTCAGTTTGCACATCATTGTATTTACGTCTCAAAACTATTAGGGTGATTCTGAACTTTTATTCTCTTACAGCAGTGAATATTGTTGCCTGTTCCCTTGTTGCAGGTCAAATGAACAATAAAGATTGATAGCGTTGATAGATGCTCTGGTTGGTGGTGCTATGAATAGGACTTTTTTTTTTAAAAAAGTTCATAAATAGGTTGTCATTACTGAGGCTCTGCTGTGTTTTTTGTTAAAGTACAGTAGCTTGATAGAGACTCGCTTCTCTTTTATATTTACCTACTGTATTTTCTGCATTGAGTAAATGACGCTGCAGAAATGTAGATTTTGTTGTGTTGTTCTTATAGGACACCTAGTTCTTTCATCAGAAACTGCTTTTTTCTACTAATAATCGTTTTTGTTTTTACAGGGTTTTAGTAATTGATGCTAAGGCCTCTGTGACATTTTTGAAAATATTTTGAGTTCTGCTATACACTAGTCATGAGAAACAGCCGTTGTTGCTAAGAACTTTAAGCGCTTGGAGATACTTTTACACGTTAAGACCCGTTAGTTTTTTTTTTTTTTTAAGAAACTTAAATCTTTATTTATTATTTATTTATTTATTTATTTAATGACTTAGGTCGTGCCCTGCACAGCATGTGGGATCTTAGTTCCCTGAGCAGGGGTTGAACCTGTGCCCCCTGCATTGGGAGCATGGATTCTTGACCACTGGACCACCAGCGAAGTCCCCGAGACCCAGTAGTCTTTAGTGTGTGTGTGTGTGTGTGTGTGGCTGTGTTACATACAGTTTTCCTGGCCAAATACGGAACAATGTTTTACATTGACAACTATAGCAATAAATGAAGCAGTGATCCAGAGAAACCACTGGGCACTGCACAGTTGGCAAGAGTGGTTTTCTTTGCCACCGTGGAGATCAAATCAGATATTTGCATTCACGTCATTCAAATGTTGCCATTTATTTCCCCAGCAGAAGTAGAAAGCGCAGGTTTCATCAGGAAGCAATAAATACCAGAATAAAACCTCTTTGTGGTAAGCTGTCAGTGCTGTTTTTGAGAAGTGTAAAAAAAAATACCGCATTTAAATGATACCCTGTTTAAACAGAAAGCATGAGTGAAGCACTTGTCAATTTATAGCCAGTACACGTGGAGTTTTGCATACCATTCAGGTAGTTGGAACTGTTTCCGAGGTGTATCAACAAGTTTAATATTTATGTCTAAGCCTATTAAGTGATAGTTTGTGCAGAAGGTTAAGTCTATTTTTATTTATCTGTCTGTTATTTGAGAGTGTTAGTTGGGGTGCCCTGGCATCTCTATCCTGTTTGACCGTTGAACATTGCGCCTCTGAGACCTGCTGGGGCCATTTCTGCTTGTTGGATTTAAAGGGGCTCACATGGACCCCCCCCTACTTTAAACAGAGTGTTTTCTGTTGAACACTCTGCATCCCCTCAGGACTGGACAGTCATTACTTTGTGAAAATGCCCCCTCCGCCCTTTTCAGTAAGATTCAGGATTTTTCTTTTTCCCACCCACGTTTGCATCTGACTTTTCAAGAGCCATTTTCCCCCCAAGTCTCCCAAACCCAGATGACTATTGATGGGTCATACGTGCACACAGACTTCCGAGGGGATTGCTCTTGGAACCTTTCGTGACATCACGTGAATGCTGCTGTTGACAGTGGTTGAGAAACAGACAGACAGTAGCCATCTAGACAGCCAGCTTGCGCTGGGCTGGCCATAGGAAAGATGCGTTTGCAGACCAAGGTGTCACTGAGAGAAAATATTCATTACACGTGTCTGGACATCTCCAAACGTTCTTAAGTGATTGCTCCAGGGTTAGATGGTATCAAGAAATGTTTGTAACCTCTTCAGCACAGGACAGAGTTTCATCGTGGGCCCCCAAAGTTCTCCCTGGTTAAACTTCCCTAGAGACATAGGATTTTTAACGCTCAGCGGCCCATGAGTCCACTTAGATAGAAAGAAAATTCCTCCCATGTTTTTCTCTGTTTGTAAATAAAATTTTGAACTCATTTGTTCCCTGCAGGGTGAAGAAACAAAAAGCCTGACTCTTGTCCTGCATCGGGACTCCGGCTCCCTGGGATTCAATATTATCGGTGGCCGGCCGTGTGTGGTATGTTAATTGCTGAAATGGGTTTTTCTTGTCCCTAATGCAGCTGAAAGAGGGGTCAGGGTTTGGGGGGTGAGGGGTAGGAAACCTTGGTCACTTCATTCTGCTCTAATTAGAGTTTGTTGTGTATCTAACATCTTCACGCTCAGGGATTTTTATTATCTTATTTTTTTTATTGAAGCATAGTTGATTTACAGTGTTGTGTTAGTTTCAGCTGTACAGCGAAGTGATTCAGTTTGGGGGATTTTTATTTCATTGTGGTCTCCTAATGTAGCGTTGTCCTGGTCATACAGCAGCTCATCTTAGCTGTTTAGCTTTGGGGATGCGTGTCTGGTTGGGTAGCAGTTGAGCTGAGGCACGTCGCTTGTGACGTGTGCAGTTGCACGGAGTGACTTTGCTAGACCGGGGGCTCTGAGGCTGGCCATGTGATCGGGGCTTCTGCTCTGTCTACCCTTCATCAGTCAGGGGAAGTTCCCCCACTTGAGGGATAGTGCATCCCATGCTCTTTTTCCCTCTGGAGCTGTTCACCCTAATCATCATGATCCCCTCCTCCAGAAAGGAGAGACTG
Organism: Platanista minor; assembly: GCA_004363435.1. Lineage (NCBI taxonomy): Eukaryota > Metazoa > Chordata > Mammalia > Artiodactyla > Platanistidae > Platanista > Platanista minor. The sequence continues at coordinate 24,488 of RJWK010025407.1, forward strand.
AATTCAAATCGGTCAATTTAATTGCAAAAAAAAATGTCTGCTAAGAGGGCTCTGGCCGGGGGGTTGGGGGTGTCAGAGGATGTGTTTTGGGATCTCACCGTTCACACTGGATTGCCCGAGTTTGTGTCATCTCTTGCTCTTTTCTTGGGCTGACCCTTTCCTTGTTTGCTAGCTTTGAAGGAAAATAGGCAAGGGAAGGGAAAAGAAAATCAGATTCACTCATTCCACAAATAAGTATTGAACACAGGCTGTTTGCTAGGGGCTTGGAGATACTGGCCAGGGAGACTGGGTCCCTGTGGTCATTGAGTTTATGTCCTGGGGGATATTGGGCAAGAAACAAGTAAATACAGTAATTACAGATGGGAGAAGTACAATAAAGGGTAAAAAGTGGGAGGATCGCATGTGGTAGCTACCGAGGAGCAAGGGCCATCATTGGCTTGAGTAATCAGGAAAGAGAGGAAGGGGTATTAAGGCAAATCCTAAAGGATAAGAAGATGTCAGCCATCCAGCTGTGGTTAATGTTTGCCCCTGCCTTCATGGAGCTCAAGTCCAGATGGAAGAACTGATGAGTTAGGAGAGGAAAGCACTGTTCTCACTGACACACGCTGTGCCTGGGTACAGCTAAAGGTACCTGGGGGCAGTGGAGTGGGGGTTCCGTTAACCGTAGGGAAGGAGGCATCCTGGGGCAGGGCCCTTGGAGAGCTGGGTTCTGAAGGATAAGTAGGACTTTGCTAGATCAGAGTTGAGCAGTCTTACCTGTAAAAAAAAAAAAAAAATTGAGCATATTTAGTTAGCTACAGATTATAAATATATTCACGCCTGAACTAATGTTACCTGTCTTATAAAAGGTCTATGCAAAAGAGTCATTTTAAATGATGAAGTTAAAATACGAATATGATTTTTAAAATGCTTTTCTGTCATTCCAATGTGTTGCATTGCAAGTACCCATCTTTGAAGACCACTGAGCTAAAAGAAAGTGGACGGACCCAGGGAAGCCCAGACAAGGACAGGAACAGAGCTGAGGGGTGGCAGGAAGTGGTCAGAAGGAGGCTGGAGAAGCAGAGGCGGGTTATGATTAAATTCCCTTTGCTTTTAGCCAAGGCCACAGCTTTCTTGCAAGAAACTTCCACACCGTTTATTGCAAGAAGTGACAGCTTAGTTGTAGGTGATACATAGTCATTAAAATGATGAACTGAGACATTGTGTGCCTTATAAAACATACTTAAAAAAGCACACTTGTAGACAATGAGGAGAATGAAGGTGGGCATGGGAAGGGGCCGGTCCCACTTGGCTGGGCTCCAGCACTGTGCACATACCCTTGTGTTCCTCCCATCGTCTCGGGGGGGTTTTCTTAAGAAACTAACATTGTGGGCTTCCCTGGTGGCACAGTGGTTACGAATCCACCTGCCATTGCAGGGGACGCGGGTTTGAGCCCTGGTCCGGGAGGATCCCACATGCCGAGGAGCAACTAAGCCCATGCGCCACAACTACTGAGCCTGCGCTTTAGAGCCCGTGAGCCACAGCTGCTGAGCCCGTGTGCCACAACTACTGAAGCCCACGTGCCTAGAGCCCGTGCTCCGCAACCAGAGAAGCCACCGCAGTGAGAAGCCCGCGCACCGCAACAAAGAGTAGCCCCCGCTCACTGCAACTAGAGAAAGCCTGTGCGCGGCAACAAAGACCCAACGCAGCCAAAAATAAATAAATAAAATAAATTTATAAAAAAACAAACAAAAATCCCAGCAGGGTTTTCCTGACACCCATTAAAGAAAAAAAGGAAACTAACATGTGTCAGGCTGGGACTTTTCGCTTTCCCCTTTTTCCAGTTGACCGAGATCCTAAGGCAGCATGTCACGGTGCTACTCTGATTCAGTTCTTGCTGCCAGGGGTCAGGCTCTCCAGCTCTGGGAGGGCGTGAGGGAGCCACCTGGGGCTTTGACTGGCTCAGTAATTGTCCCTAGGAAACACCAGGACCGGACGGACCCAAGTTCTCCAACTTACCGTCAAGAACGTCTTTTGCCGTTTGGCACAAATAACAGAGAGTTGACTGTACTTGGTTTTTGTTCATAATTTTTATTCCTCCTCTCCATACCCATCATTACCATTTTTAAGAAACAACTACCGTAAATGAAGATGTATTTCACTTTCAGATGTTTTAGAAGTTTCTGCAGCCAAAAGTGCACAAACTAGGAAGATCTCTTCTTCACACCCCAAAGCGTATCTAGAAGAAGGGAGCCTGATGTTTGCAAAATGCCTGAAATGGAGAGGCAAGCCTACGGCTTGACAATTGTTGGGCAGCCGACTATGGGAAAGCCCGAAAAGATGGTGTTTAGTTTCTGCACCTCCCCAGAGGTGAAAGGATGCTTCCAGCCTCACTAGAGTGCAGTTTGTTTGTTTGTTTTTTCTCAGACTTAGCAAAGAAAATGTTTTAGGTCACTTTTTCCTTTAAAAAAAGTGATTTAAGCACAAACCAGATTCAATTTTGTAGCGTTCAAAAGTGTTCTCAGTTTATGTGGTCTTTTTGCAGGAACTCCATGCATGGCCCTGGGGAGGAAAATTGAATTCCATATGCATGTGTTTGCCGTTGTGTTTTTAAAAACTTGTCCTGATTAGCAGAAACAGCAAAGGGAAACCTACATGGATTCTTCACTGTTGCCTGGAAATCTGGCAGGTCATTGAGAACATGCTAAAAAGCCAGGACGAGCAACAATGCACACTCATTGTCAGTTACTGGAAGTAGAATGTCGTGCAAATGACGTGTGTGTTTCCCAAGGAATTCCTGTGTCGGATGCTTGGTTGGGTTGTGACATAAGCCCAGCCAGGGGGCTCTGACGTAAGGCTTTTCTCTCTCTTTTTTTTTTTTTTTTTTTAACATCTTTATTGGAGTAGAACTGTTTTACAATGGTGTTAGTTTCTGCTTTACAACAAAATGAATCAATTATACATATACATATATTCCCATTTCTCCTCCCTCTTGCGTCTCCCTCCCTCCCACCCTCCCTATCCCACCCATCCAGGTGGTCACAAAGCACCGAGCTGATCTCCCTGTGCTATGCGGCTGCTTCCCACTAGCTATCTATTTTACGTTTGGTAGTGTACATACGTCCATGCCACTCTCTCACTTTGTCACAGCTTACCTCTCCCCCTCCCCATGTCCTCAAGTCCATTCTCTAGTAGGTCTGTGTCTTTATTCCCGTCCTGCCCCTAGGTTCTTCACGA
>RJWK010025408.1:0-27699 GCA_004363435.1 Platanista minor
TAGACAACATATATATGGGTCTTGTTTTTGTATCCATTTAGTGAGTCTGTGTCTTTTGGTTGGAGTATTTAATCCATTCACCTTTAAGGTAATTATCGATATATATGTTCCTATTACTATTTTCTTAATTGTTTTGTGTTTTTTTTGTAGGTCCTTTCCTTCTTTTGTGTTTCCTGCCTAGAGAAGTTCCTTTAGCATTTGTTGTAAAGCTGGTTTGGTGGTGCTGAATTCTCTTAACTTTTTCTTTTCTGTAAAGCTTTAAAGTTCTCCATCAAACCTGAATGAGATCCTTGCTGGATAGAGTATTCTTTGTTGTATTTTTTCCCCTTTCATCACTTTAAATATGTCCTGCCACTCTCTCTGGCTTGCAGAAATTCTGCTGAAAGGTCAGCTGTTAATCTTACGGGAATTCCCTTGTATGTTATTAGTTGAATTTCCCTTGCTGCTTTTAATATTTTTTCTTTGTATTTAATTTTTGATAGTTTGATTAATATGTGTCTTGGCGTGTTTCTCCTTGGATTTATCCTGGATGGGACTCTGCATTTCCTGGACTTGATTTACTATTTCCTTTCCCATGTTAGGGAAGTTTTCAACTCTAATCTCTTCAAATATATTCTCAGACACTTTCTTTTTCTCTTCTTTTTCTGGGAATGCTATAATTCAAATGTCAGTGTGTTTAATGTTGTTCTAGCGGTCTCTGAGACTTTCCTCAATTCTTTTCATTCTTTTCTCTTTATTCTGCTCTGAGGCAGTTATTTCCACTATTTTATCTTCCAGGTCACCTATCCATTCTTCGGCCTCAGTTATTTTGCTATTGATTCCTTCTAGAGAATTTTTAATTTCATTTATTGTGTTGTTCATCATTGTTTGTTTGCTGTTTAGGTCATCTAGGTCCTTGTTAAATGTTTCCTGTATTTTCTCCATTCTAATTCCAAGATTTTGGATCATCTTAACTATCATTACTCTGAATTCTTTTTCAGGTAGACTGCCTACTTCCTCTTAATTTGTTTGGTCTGGTGGGATTTTACCTTGCTCCTTCATCTGCTGCATATTTCTCTGTCTTCTCATTTTGCTTAACCTACTGTGCTTGGGGTCTCCTTTTTGCAGGCTGCACGTTTGTAGTTCCTGTTGTTTTTGGTGTCTGTCCCCAGTGGGTGAGGTTGGTTCATTGGGTTGTGTAGGCTTCCTGGTGGAGAGGACTGCTGCCTGTGTTCTGGTGGATGAAGCTGGATCTTTCCTTTCTGGTGGGCAGGACCACGTCTGGTGGTGTGTTTTGGGGTGTCTGTGAACTTAGTATGATTTTAGCAGCCTCTCTGCTAATGGCTGGGCTTGTGTTCCTGTCTTGCTAGTTGTTTCGCATGGGGCATTCCACACTGGATCTTGCTGGCAGTTGGGTGGAGCTGGGTCTTAGTTTTGAAGTGGAGATCTCTGGGAGAGCCCTTGCTGATTGATTGATATTACATGGGGTCAGGAGGTCTCTTGTGGTCCAGTGTCCTGGACTCAGCTCTTCCAGCTCGGAGGCTCAGGCCTGACAACTGGCCAGAGCACCAAGACCCTGTCAGCACAAGGCTCAGGAGAAAAGGAGGAAAATAAAAGAAGAAAATAAATAAATAAATAAATAAATAAATAAATAAATAAACAAATTTTAAAAAATAATAAAATTTAATGAAAAAAAATTGAAGACGAAAGGAAGAGAGCAAACAAGCCAATAAACAAATCCACCAATGATAACAAGCACTAAAACTAAACTAAGATAAACATAAAAATCAGAAACAAATCTGTCACAGACAGCAAACCCTAAGTCTACAATTGCTCCCAAAGTCCTCAAATTTGGGAACTTTTGTTGTCTATTCAGGTATTCCACAGATGCAGGGTTCATCAAGTTGATTGTGGGTATTTAATCTGCTGCTCCTGAGGCTGCACGGAGAGATTTCCCTTTCTCTTATTTGTTCACACAGCTCCTGGGGTTCAGGTTTGGTTTTGGCCCCACCTCTGCCTGTAGGTCACCCTCAAGCTTCTGTTCCCCACCCAGACAGGAAAGGGTTAAAGCAGCGGCTGATTAGGGCTCTCTTGCTCTCTCAGGCCAGGGAGAGGGAGGGGTAAGGTAGTCATAATTGGAATGCGGGGTGAACCTGCAGTGGCAGAGGCCAGCATGACATTGCAACAGCCTGAGGCACACCATGTGTTCTCTTGGGGAAGTTGTCCCTGGATCTCGGGACCCTGGCAGTGGTGGGCTGCACAGGCTCCCAGTGAGGTGTGGGTAGTGCTTGCACACAGGGATCTTGGTGGCAGCAGCAGCAGCATATTATTGCTTCAGGCCCGTCTCTGGGGTCCAAACTGATAGCCACAGCTCGTGCCTGTCCCTGGAGTTTGCTTAGGTGGTGCTCTGCCTTCTGTGGGCACATGGGAAAGGAATCCCCTCTCCTCACGCACCCCAAAACAATGGTCTCTTGCTTCTTCGGCAGGTCCACACTTTTTCCCTGACTCCATCCCGGCTAGTTGTGGCACACTAACCCCTTCAGGCTGTGTTCACACAGCCAACCCCAGTCCTTTTCCTGGGGTCTGATCTCTGAAGCCTGATACTCAGCTCCCATCCCACACCTGCCCCAGCAGGTAAGCAGACAAGTGTCTCAAACTGCTGAGTGCTGGTTGGCACCAATCCTCTGTGTGGGAATCTGTCCACTTTGCCCTCTGCATCCCTGTTGCTGCACTCTCCTCCGTGACTCTGAAGTCTCCCCTCTAACCACCCACCCCCGTCTCCGCCAGTGAAGGGGCTTCTTAGCATGTGGAAATTTTTCCTCCTTCACAGATCCCTCCCAGAGGTGCAGGTCCCGCCCCTGTTCTTTTGTCTCTGTTTTTTCTTTTCTCTTTTGCCCTACCCAGGTACATGGGGATTTTCTTGCCTTTTGGGAAGTCTGAGGTCTGCTGCTAGTGTTCAGTAGGTGTTCTGTAGTTGTTCCACATGTCGATGTATTTTTGATGTATTTGTGGGGAAGAAGATGATCTCCACATCTTACTCCTCTGCCATCTTTAAAGTCCACCCAGCACCCTCTCTTTTATACCAACACCTATGTCTCCAGTACATTCACTCTAGTGCTTCAGTTCTAACAATTCTTCAACCCACCAACTCTGATAATCCATTGATCCTTACCTTTTTTCACTGTATTTCAGTGTCTTCAGGTTTTCCTTACCTGGCTTAAAACCCATAGGAATAACAGCCATCACTCCTTTCCATACAGTTCTAATTCTCTTGCTTCTTTTAATTCTCTGACTCCATCATCACACCTGGCACAACCCCAGCCCTGCTTAGATACAATTTTCTACCTGCTCCTTACTGCACCCACACAGCTGAACAGAGCTGAAGGAAAACACTACCATAGTAGTTGGTTTCAGTTAAATTCATAGCCTCTCCCACCAAGTGGCCTTAGTGCTGCCTGGGTTACCCCACATTCATTCATTCTTCTAGACTACCGTTACATGTCTCCTCCATTTTTCTCCAAGCTCTATCTTCTCATACTCTGTTGATGAACATGCTCCCTACTTCAATTTTTTTTAAGGTTCAGAAGATGTATTTCCCACAAGCTCACAATACTACATCTATCCACCCACTCACATCTGCACCCAGAGGGCTTCCCTTCTCTCCTGAGCATGCTCTGCCCATGTTCTTCCCTAAGGCAACTTGTGCATTAAATCCCATCCACCTTGCCTACCCAAGGACATCACTCCACAAATTCTTCTCTCTTTGCTGCATCAACTTTTTCTCTTTACTGGGTTATTCTTGCAAATGTACAAAAACGCTGTAATTTATCTCAGCTTCAAAAAGACATCTTAACTCCACATGCCCCAAAGCTACGTCCCCATTTCTCTGTCCCTTATTGATTCATGTCAATACTTATTGATACTTTCTGGCACCAATTTCCTCTCCTCCTATTCTACTTCAACCCACTCAAATCAGGCTTTGCCCCTTGCAATCTACCAGAACTACTCTAGTCAAAATCATTGGCTTCCAGATTTTTGAAGCCAATGAACCCAATGAATATTACTCATCTTAGTTTCTCATCTTAATTGACCTTTCAGCAGCATTTGGCACAGTTAATCATTCTGTCCTTCCTGAAATTCGTTCTTTACTTAGACCACTTCACTTAGAGACCACACCCTCCCACCTCACTTGTGTATCTTTCTTAGTCTTTATTTCTTCTTCATCTCCCCAGCTTCTAAACCCTTAAATGTCCCAAAGTTCTTAGACCTTTCCTACATCCATACTCACTGTTCTGGGAATTACATCCAGACTCATGACTTAAAATGCCATCTTTACACCAACAACATCCAAATGTGTATCTCTAGTCTATACCCCTCCCTCCCTGGACTACAGACTCATAAAATCAATTATCTATTTGGTGTCTTTTCTTGGGTTTCTGAAAGGTGTCTCAACCTGTCATGGCCAGGCGACTTTTATTTCTGATAGTAAAATTACATGGGTACCCGAATCAATTCTCTTGTTTAAAAATGACTAAAATGGGCTTCCCTGGTGGCGCAGTGGTTGAGAGTCTGCCTGCTGATGCAGGGGACGCGGGTTCATGCCCCGGTCCGGGAAGATCCCACATGCCGCAGAGCGGCTAGGCCCGTGAGCCATGGCCGCTGAGCCTGCGTGTCCGGAGCCTGTGCTCCGCAATGGGAGAGGCCACAACAGTGAGAGGCCTGCGTACCACAAAAAAATAAAAATAAAAAAATAACTAAAACTCCTGGTTTGAAAAATTTTCATACAAGCAATATCAATAATCAGATAATAAAGTCCAAGGACTATCAGAAAGCAGATCTGAAAAATTAGCAGAGCACTGAAGTTTACTTTCACACTTATGCACTCTGTCCAGTAGAATAACTATAAGGTTCAATATTCATGGTTTATATGGTGCATGAAAATTTGAAAAAACCCTAGGCCTGTCCAAGATGGAAAATTTAATAGGCAATCTTCTCCCCATAAAATTGGAACCCTAAAATTCTATATCATCAGTTTATGGGTGATATTTAAGTTTTGTGGACAATATATTGTTTTATGGTGTTATATTACCATATATATCAGTATATGGATGACATCTGATAGTATAAGTATTCTAGCTTCGTTCTTGGCTGTCCTATGTTCTTTGCATTTTCACATAAATTTTAGATTCCACTTGCCAATTCCTACCACACACACAAAAGAAGAAACTGCTGGATTTTAATTGGGATTTTATTGAATCTAAAGATCAACTTGAGGACTGTTGACATCTTAACAATATTGTTGTCTATAAACATGGTATTTCTCTCCATTCATTTGAGACATCTTTATTTTTTCTCAGCTATTTGGAAATTTTCAAGTTTTCACTATAGAAGTTTCATACCTCTTTTGGTAAATGTATTCTCATGTATTTGATACGTTTTAAAGCTAATGTAGATGGTAATTTTTACCTTTATTTTCATGTGTTTATTGCTCTAATATAAAAAGGTAATTGATGTTTGTATACTAATCTTTTATCCAGAAATTTTGCTAAACTCACTTGTTCTTATAATTGTTTGAACATTTCTTTGGATTTTCTGATCACGTTTGCTTTTAACTTTAGTAGTCCTACTGATTTGACATTACTTCTATGAAAAGTTCATCTCTACTTCACTTTTTACTTTTGTTTTTCTGGGGAGAAATTAGAGTAATGTGAGAACATAATCTAGATGAAGAGCCAAATAGGACCCAAAGACATAAAATATACAAAAGATTATTCCAGTTAAGCTCTCTTTTTCTAGTCTTATCTTTCTCATTTCTCACTGAGAATTCACTTCAAGGACTGAAAACTGGCATATTCCAGAGGCAAGTAAGACTTTCCCAATGGCATCTCTGGAAATTATTCCAAAATTCTCCTCCATCCATCTTTTCTCTCAATTCTCTTTTAGGCCTCATCTCTGAAGAGTAGCAGATTAAACCACAGCTTCAAACTTTTATATCTTTAACAAAATCAGGAGTTACCTAGATGGCAATGTGAATATAATAAAAGACCAAAAGTATGAGATGACTTTCTGATCTTACTGAAGAATAATATAGAGAAGTGAAAAGAGTTCAGGTTTTGGCATTTCAAGACTTAAGGTTCAAATTCTCTCTCTTCTACTTGCTGGATAAATGACCTTGAATAAATTACCATTGTAAATCTCATTTTCTGCATCTTTATAAAGGAGATATTAGTCACTTCCTCTCAGAGATGCTGTAAGTGTTCACTAAGATAACACATATAGAGATTGGTTCAAGATGGTGGAGTAGAAGGACGTGTGCTCACTCTCTCTTGTGAGACCACCAGAATCACAACTAACTGCTGAACAATCATCAACAGGAAGACACTGGAACTCACCAAAAAAGATACTCCACATCCAAAGACAAAGGAGAAGCCGCAATGAGACGGTAGTAGGGGCACAACCACAATAAAATCAAATCCCATAACCACTGGGTGGCTGACTCACAAACTGGAGAACAATTATACCACAGAAGTCCACCCACTGGAGTGAAGGTTCTAAGACACATCTCAGGTTTCCCAACCTGGGGGTCTGGCAATGGGAGGAGGAGTTCCTAGAGAATCAGACTTTGAAGGCTAGTGGGATTTGATGGCAGGACTTTGACAGGACTGGGGGAAACAGAGACTCCAATCTTGGAGGGCACACACAAAGTAGTGTGTGCATCAGGACCCAGGGGGAAGGAGCAGTGACCCCATAGGAGACTGAATCAGACGTATCTGCTAGTGTTGGACGGTCTCCTGCAGAGGTTGGGGGTGGCTGTGGCTCACTGTGAGGACAAGGACACTGGCAGCAGAAGTTCTGGGAAAGTACTCCTTAGCATGAGCCCTCCTGGAATCTGCCATTAGCCCCATCAAAGAGTCTGTAGCCTTCAGTGCTGTGTCGCTTAAGGCCAAACAACTAACAGGGAGGGAACTCAGCCCCACCCATCAGCAGACAAGCAGATTAAAGTTTTACTGAGCTCTACCCACCAGAGAAACAACCAGCTCTAACCACCACCAGACTGTCCCGTCAGGAAGTTTGCACAAGCCTCTTAGATAGCCTCATCCACCAGAGGGCAGACAGAGAAGCAAGAAGAACTATAATCCTGCAGCCTGTGGAATTAAAACCACATTCACAGAAAGATAGAAAAGATGAAAAGGCAGAGGCCTATGTAGCAGATGAAGGAACAAGATAAAACCCCAGAAAAACAACTAAATGAAGGGGAGATAGGCAACCTTCCAGAAAAAGAATTCAAAATAATGATAGTAAGGATGATCCAGGACCTCGGAAAGAGAATGGAGGCAAAGATCGAGAAGATGCAAGAAATGTTTAACAAAGACCTGGAAGAATTAAAGAACAAACGACTAGAAGTATTAAAGAACAAACAAACAGGGATGAACAATACAATAACTGAAATGAAAAATACACTAGAGGGAATCAATAGCAGAATAACTGAGGCAGAAGAACGGATAAGTGACCTGGAAGACAGAATGGTGGAATTCACTGCTGTGGAACAGAATAAAAAAAGAATGAAAAGAAATGAAGACAACCTAAGAGACCTCTGGGAGCACATTAAACGCACCAGCATTTTCATTATATGGGTCCCAGAGGAGAAGACAGAGAGAAAGGACCCAAGGAAATATTTGAAGAGATTATAGTCGAAAACTTCCCTAACATGCGAAAGGAAACAGCCACCCAAGTCCAGGAAGTGCAGAAAATCACAGGCAGGATAAACCCAAGGAGAAACACACTGAGACACATAGCAATCATACTGACAAAAATTAAAGACAAAGAAAAATTATTAAAAGCAACAAGGGAAAAACCACAAATAACATACAAGGGAACTCCCATAAGGTTGATAGCAGATTTCTCAGCAGAAACTCTACAAGCCAGAAAGGAGTGGCACAATATATTTAAAGTGCTGAAAGGGAAGAACCTACGACCAAGATTATTCTACTGGGCAAGGATCTCATTCTGATTGGATGGAGAAATTGAAAGCTTTAAGACAAGCAAAAGCTAAAAGAATTCAGCACCACCAAACCAGCTCTACAACAAATGCTAAAGGAACTTCTCTAAGTGGGAAACACAAGAGAAGGAAAGGACCTACAAAAACAAACCCAAAACAATTAAGAAAATGGTAATAGGAACATACATATCTATAATCACCTTAAACATGAATGGATTAAATGTTCCAACCAAAAGACACAGGCTTGCTGAATGGATACACAAACAAGACCCATATATATGCTGTCTACAAGAGACCCACTTCAGACCTAGGACACGTACAGACTAAAAGTGAGATGATGGAAAAAGATATTCCATGCAAATGGGAATCAAAAGAAAGCTGGAGTAGCAATTCTCATATCAGACATAATAGACTTTAAAATAAAGACTATTACAAGAGACAAGGAAGGACACTACATAATAATCAAGGGATCAATCCAAGAAGAAGATATAAAAATTATATATGCATGAAACATAGGAGCACCTCAATACATAAGGCAAATGCTAACAGCCATAAAAGAGGAAATCAACAGTAACACAATAATAGTGAGAGACTTTAACACCACACTTACACTAATGGACAGATCATCCAGACAGAAAATTAATAAACAAACAGAAGCTTTAAATGACACAATACACCAAATAGATTTAATTGATATTTATAGGACATTCCATCCTAAAACAGCAGATTACACTTTCTTCTCAAGTGCACGTGAAGGCTTCTCCAGGATAGATCACATCTTGGCTCACAAATCAAGCCTCAGTAAATTTAAGAAAATTGAAATCATATCAAGCACCTTTTCCAACCACAATGCTATGAAATTAGAAATCAAGTAAAGGGGAAAAAAACGTAAAAAACACAAACATATGAAGGCTAAACAATACATTACTAAATAACCAAGAGACCACTAAGAAATCAAAAAATACCTAGAGATAAATAACAACGAAAACACGATGATCAAAAACCTATGGGATGCAGCAAAAGCAGATCAAGAAACAAGAAAAATCTCAAATAAACAACCTAACCTACACCTAAAGCAATTAGAGAAAGAAGAACAAACAAAACCCAAAGTTAATAGGAGGAAAGAAATCATAAAGATCAGAGCAGAAATAAATGAAATACAAACAAAGAAAACAATAGCAAAGATCAATAAAACTAAAAGCTGGTTCTTAGAAAAGATAAACAAAATTGATAAACCTTTACCCAGACTCATCAAGAAAAAGGGAGAGGACTCAAATGAATAAAATTAGAAATGAAAAAGAAGTTACAACAGACACCGCAGAAATACAAAGCATCATAACAGACTATTACAAGCAACTCTATGCCAATAAAATGGACAACCTGGAAGAAATGGACAAATTCTTAGGTATAACCTTCCAAGACTAAACCAGGAAGAAATAGAAAATATGAACAGACGAATCACAAGTAATGAAATTGAAACTGTGATTAAAAATCTTCAAACAAACAAAAGTCTAGGACCAGATGGCTTCACAGGTGAATTCTATCAAACATTTAGAGAAGAGATAACACCCATCCTTCTGAAACTCTTCCAAAAAATTGTAGACGAAGGAACACTCCCAAACTCATTCTACGAGGTCACCATCACCCTGATAGCAAAACCAGACAAAGATGTCACGAAAAAGAAAACTACAAGCCAATATCACTAATGAACATAGATGCAAAAATCCTCAACAAAATACTAGCAAACGGAATCCAACAGCACATTAAAAGGATCCTACACCATGATCAAGTGAGGTTTATCCCAGGAAGGCAAGGATTCTTCAATATATGCAAATCAATCAATGTGATACACCATATTAATAAACTGAAGGATAAAAACCACATGATATATATACACTACCAAATGTAAAATAGATAGCTAGTGGGAAGCAGATGCATAGAACAGGGAGATGAGCTCGGTGCTTTGTGACCACTTTGAGGGGTGGGTTTGGAGTGTGAGAGGGAGATGCAAGAGGGAGAAGATATGGGGATATATATATATATATATATGTATAGCTGATTCACTTTGGTATAAAGCAGAAACTAACACACCATTGTAAAACAATTATACTCCAATAAAGATGTTAAAAATACATATATGGTAATCTCAACAGATACAGAAAAAGCTTTCAACAAAATTCAACACCCATTTATGATAAAAACTTCCCAGAGAGTGGGCATAGAGGGAACCTACCTCAACATAATAAAAGCCATATATGACAAACCCACAGCCAACATCATTCTCAATGGTCAAAAACTGAAACCATTTCCTCTAAGATCAGGAACAAGACAAGGATGTCCACTCTCACCAGGGCAATCAGAGAAGAAAAAGGAGAAGAAAAAGAAATAAAAGAGAATACAAATCAGAAAAGAAGACATAAAACTATCACTGCTTGCAGATGAAATGATACTATACTTAGAACACACTAATGATGCCACCAGAAAAATACTAGAGGTAAACAATGGAGACACAAAAGACCGCGAATAGCAAAAGCAATCTTGAGGGAACAAAACGGAGCTGGAGAGGGCTTCCCTGGTGGCGCAGTGGTTGAGAGTCCGTCTGCCGATGCAGGGGACATGGGTTCGTGCCCCATTCCGGGAAGATCCCACATGCCGCAGAGCATCTGGGCCCGTAAGCCGTGACCGCTGAGCCTGCGTGTCCAGAGCCTGTGCTCCGCAACGGGAGAGGCCACAACAGTGAGAGGCCCGCATACCAAAAAAAAACCAAAAAACAAAAAACGGAGCTGGAGGAATCAGACTCCCTGACTTCAGACTATACTACAAAGCTACAGTAATCAAGATAATATGGTACTGGTACAGAAACAGAAATATAGATCAATAGAACAGGATAGAAAGCCCAGAGATAAACCCACGCACTTATGGTCAATTAATCTATAACAAAGGAGGCAAGGATATACAATGGAGGAAAGACAGGCTCTTCAATAAGTGGTTCTGGGAAAACTGGACAGCTACATGTAAAAGAATGAAATTAGAACACTCTCAAACACCATACACAAAAATAAAGTCAAAATGGATTAAAGACCTAAATGTAAGACTGGACACTATAAAACTCTTAGCAGAAAACATAGGAAGAACTCCCTTTGACATGAATCACAGCAAGATCTTTTTTGACCTACCTCCTAGAGTAAGGGAAATAAAAGCAAAAACAAACAAATGGGACCTAATGAAACGTAAAAGCTTTTGCACAAGCAAAGGAAACCATAAACAAGACAAAAAGACAACCCTCAGAATGGGAGAAAATATTTACAACGAAGCAACTGACTATGGATTAAACTCCAAAATATACAAGCAGCTCATGCAGCTCAGTATCAAAAAAACAAACAACCCGATCCAAAAATTGGCAGAAGACCTAAACAGACATTTCTCCAAAGAAGATATACAGACTGCCAGCAAACACTTGAGAGGATGCTCAACGTGACTAATCATTAGAGAATCGCAAATCAAAACTACAATATCACCTCACACCAGTCAGAATGGCCATTATCAAAAAATCTACAAACAATAAATGCTGGAGAGGGTTGGTGAAAGTGAACCCTCTTTCACTGTTGGTGGGAATGTAAATTGATACAGCCACTATGGAGAAAAGTATAGAGGTTCCTTAAAAAACTAAAAATAGAATTACTATATGATAAAGCAATCCCACTACTGGGTATACACCCAGAGAAAACCATAATTCAAAAAGACACATGCATCCCAATGTTCATTGCAGCACTATTTACAATAGCCAGGTCATGGAAGCAACCTAAATGCCCATCGACAGACGAATGGATAAAGAAGATGTGGTACATATATACAATGGAATATTACTCAGCCATAAAAAGGAATGAAATTGGGCCATTTGTAGAGATGTGGATGGACCTAGAGACTGTCATACAGAGTGAAGTAAGTCAGAATGAGAAAAATAAATATCGTATATTAACGCATATGTGTGGAATATAGAAAATTGGTACAGATGACCGGTTTGCAAAGCAGAAATAGAGACACAGATGTAGAGAATAAATATATGGACACCAAGGGGGGAAAGCAGAGGTGGGGGATGAATTGGGAGATTGGGATTGACATATATACACCAATATGTATATAATAGATAACTAATAAGAACCTGCTGTAAAAACAAATTAATTAATTTAATTTAATAAAAAAAATAGGTAACACATATAAAGCACATAGCCTAGGGTCTGGTATGCTATAGCCATTTAAGCACTAGTTCTCCTTCTAGCTGTATTGTTTTTGAGATATACCACACTTAAACTTTTCCCAAGATAACTTGGAATGTAAGTCACTGGAAATTAATTTGGGATTTTATTAAGTATATCTCATTTTTTTCTATTTTTTAACTATAACAACTTGTGAAAAATATTATTTTATTTCAGAAGAATTTAAAACTTGAATAATTTGCTATCACCACAGATAAAAGCAGCGAAGGCAGCCACTACAAATTCACATCATTACGCTTCTGTTTTAGCCTGATACTTTACTGCATCCCTAAATATCTCTTTCTCATTCCTTATAGCAGCTCTTTCAAGTCTTCTCAATTCTTTTCAATGCCTCAAGGACATCTCAGTCCCATAACTCTTAGCAGATAGGAAAAAATAAAAGCCATCAGCCATGAAATTCCCTTAGGACTTCTTTGTTATGTCTCTGGCTCTTCACTTCTTCTGGCTTATTTTCCTTCTCATTTCAAGGATATTTTCCCCCTTCTTTCTAAGAAATCTTTTCAGTTGTATCCTTTATCTCATACTCTTTTCTCTTCCTACAAATTTACTCAACTGTATTTCCTCCATATTTCACACTCTTAATTTCTTCATCTGAACAGACTCTTGCTCCTGGCTTGCAAGCAGACTGAAAGTTTGGTCTCTGCTTCTTTCCTCATTCTGCATTAGCTCTTTGGGATTCTCTCATACTCTATCCACTCTCTTTTTCTAGTGAATCTCAAATTCTGAGCTCTGGCTCTGACTTCATGCATGAACTCAAGGTCAATATTTCCTATTACTGCCTTCTTGGTATTTTCACTGGGCTATTCCACTCATAATTCAAATTCAGTGAGGCTAAAATGGAATGTTTTACTCTCCCACTTCCCACCCTCATTTGGGCTTGACCCTGAGGAACGCTAAGCCCTCCGTGCTGGGCTAGTGGAAAACGGAAGGAATTGGAACTGGCAGGTCTGAAGCTAAAGAAGCAAACTCAACTGTCAGGCCTATCCAGATGTGAAAAGCAAAAATCAGCACTGGAATGACATATACAAGATGAACTAATATAGTGAAGCAGGAGTCAGTAAGCTAGAGCAATGTGGAAGGTAGGTGGGTGGGAATGTATTGCTCCCGAGTTATACTCCTGGTTGGGAATATGGTTCCATTTAATGGTTGAGGATATAAGAGCAACAAAAACTTGTAAATTTCCAGGGCCCGTTTCAGTAAAAAGATTTGAACCCAAGGTAGTTTTCCTTGCCTCAGTGATAGAATTGGGTACAGGTTGAAAAGGAAAGCTGATCCAGCAATCCCACTTCTGGGAGTATATCCGAAGGAAATGAAGTCACAGTCTTAAAGACATATCTGCACCCCCATGTTTACTGCAGCATTATTCACAATAGCCAAGACAACATGGAAACAACTTAAGTGTCTGATGTTGGACAAAGGCCCATGGGATAATAGCCATAAAAAAAAAGAAGGAACATGGATGAATCTCGAGGGCATTAAGTTAAAGTGAAATAAATCAGGCAGAGAAATGAAACTACTGCATGGTCTCATGTATATGTGGAATCTAAAAATGTCTAACTCATAGAAACAGAGAGATTGATGGTTACCAGGGGTTGGGGGGTGGGAGAAAAGAGGAAATGCTAGTCAAAGAGTACAAACTTTCAGTTATAAGAGGAATAAGTTCTGAGGATCCAGCATGGTGACTATAGTTAGCAATACTATATTGCATATTTGAAATTTTCTGAGTAGATCTTAAATGTTCTCACCACTAAAAAAACTAAGGTAACTATGTGAGGTGATGGATGTGTTAACTAATCTTCCATGGTAATCACTTCACTATATATATATATATATATATATATATAATCATCCCATTTTACTCCTTAAATTTACAGTGTTATTTGTCAATTATATCTCATAAAGCTGGAAAGAAAGAAAAGAAAAGGAAAGATGGGAGTGAGTCAGAATAGGAAAAATACAGCAGGTATGAGACGTAGGTTCCTTGGGTGCCAGCTTTATGAAACCCAGACTAATTGAGCCAAATGTATTCTCTCAACAGATCTTTACTGAGCACTTACTGGGTACAGAGCAATACTAAGCTGGGGTCTGGGAATGCAATTGTGAATAAAAAGAAATTCACACCACACAGCCCTTTTTCTCATAGGCAGTCTGGGGAAAGTTATAAAACAGTAAAGAGCTGATTACGATATGGAGGTGGGAGGGAGATGCCAAGATGGGGAAGTGTAGTGTGCTGAGGGGCACCTAACACAGAGTCACAAAAATCAGAAAATGGATGGTGAACATTTGTCATGTTAGCTGCTAGCCCAGCATCTTTGATCTTTCTTTGAATCCTCAGGAAATGTCCAGCCTTATGCATCCCTCTTCCCTAAAAGAGGATCCAGAAAACTTGCCACCCAGCCTCTTTTGTAACTGAGGCACAGGTGTGTTCCCTAGACCACACTAACCTGACTCATCTTTGAAAGACTTTGACTAAGAACTGTGAAAGAGGAATACAAAGGCCCCCATGGAACAATTTGGCTTTCAATGCATCCAAGCCTTAGCAGCTACACTGGTTGGAAAGTCAGGTCTCTGAATCAGGTTAGTATCAATTTTGGCAACAGTAGCATTTCCAGTCAAGTGGAGGCTCCAAAATTTTTGATCCATGTAATAACATTTTCTGCTTAATAAGCCAGCTTTGGTTTCTGCCACTTGCAGCTAAAAAAAACCCCAACAAATATAAAAGCCTTCCCAGGGTAAGTGTTGTCTAAACTGAGATGTCAACGAGGAGTGGGGGTTAGTTACGGAAAGAGGAAAAATGTTTGGAGCAGAAGGAACAATATGGTCCAGTGAAGAGAGAAAGTATGTGCGTATTTAGGGGACTAAAAATGTTAGGTGGCATGGCAGATGGTGAGTGGTGAGAAATGAGACTGAACAAGCAGGGGTCTGGCCATGTAGGATCACACAATCCAGGTTAAGAAGCCCTTTGCCAAGACTAACTCAGCAAATGGGCAGGATTGAGGTTATGGAGTTCATTGCCAAGAACTTAGAGGCTGAGCCAACTAAGTTGGCTCAGGCCAACTTTATTCCTATATGCTGCCTCCAGGAAAGATGTTTTGCTCAAAACTCTCTAGCCAAGGATGAGTCTCATTACCTTTATCTCCAAATTAGACATTGCAAAAGAGCAAGGTGTCTATCATGAAATATTTTCAAACATGGACTAGAGAACTACCTACGAAACTTTTATCTAACAGAGGTATCCAGTGGATGGACTTTCAATCCAGCACAAAAATGTAAGAAGATCTTTTAATCATGTCATTTACTCAATATCTCCATGTCAGTGCTTTTTCCCAGGGAACCCAGCTCATATTCTATTTACCACACCCAGAGACCCACTGTCCATCCAGACATAGTGCATCAAAACAGCACCAGTCACAAGTGCCAATTTGTGAAAGATCGTCACAACGTTGGCTACACTACCTTGATGCACCAAAGACCATTTGCTACTTGAAGACCTGAGATCAGCATGTTCTCAGGGTAATAATAGATATTGTTATAAAAATAGTGTTAAAGTCAAATAATATTGAGAAACACTTGTTGAAAGGCTTATGTGCTGAGAGAATGCTTAATGTGCCCCGAAACCTCCAAGACAGAGACGATATGCAGCATGTTCCAAATTTATCTGATTACTATCTTGCCCACAAAACCCATCCTAGGTCATGATGTCTCTTTACTATGACCTGAAAGTCAGGTAAAGCTGAGTCTCAGGTCAGTATTTACCTGAAAGGGAAAAAGATGAACCGAAAGAAACAACCCAGGTCATGTCACTCGTCCAGTGGCTTCCCATCTCACTTCAATATAGTTTTCCTTTTTGTGAAAAAGACCTAATTCCACATATCTAATATTTTCCTTTTTCACTGGGTTTTTTTTTTTTCACTTCCTTGGTTTTGTTTGTTTGTTTGTTTGATTTTACTCCCTTGGTTTTTATTACTAACTTCTTCCCTGTGGTGTTGGTCTCTCTCTGTCTTGGGGAAAAAGTTCCTTCATTAAGTTCCCATGGAAAAATCTACACTTCCCAGGATCCAATCAGATTTTTCACATCCTAACCTGGCTCTGACACATTTTCCAATTAAGATACACACACTCCAATATAAACAAAGCCAGGACCTTGAGGAGAGCAGAGGAAGTTTCTTAATGAGGTCATCTGTTTTAAACAGCAGTTGATATGAATCAAAAATAAAAATGCTCAGGGACCAAAGATCAGTTTTAAATCGGTATGGGGTAGGCAATGAAGACAGAAATCCCAGACCATGAAAATGCTTTGAATCTGCAGCTTAAATGGAAAAGCTACTTCCCGATTATGGCTGTCCCAGCAGAAGGAAATGAATCAGAATTACCTTGTTGTCTGACACTGTCAGACCCCAAATGAACAGAAGGGCTCTGCAGAGCCTTCCATATTTGCCTAGAGCAGTGGTTCTCAGACTTTAATTGGCAACCAATCCTAGGCTTGTCAAAAGTCAGATTTCTGGGTCCCACCCCTTGAGTTTCAGATTCAGCAGCTTACCCATTTCTATCAAGATTCTAGGTGATGCTGACAATGTTGTTCTGGGGACCACACTTTGAGAACCAGACTTAGATGACAGCAAACTATAGCCTGGGACAAATCTATTGTTAATAAGTTACTTTCTCTTTTTCTTTCTTCCTTTTTTCATTTTTTTTCTTTAAACACATGAACAGCCTAATAGCAAAATGCTAGAGAGCAGACATTTGGATCAGAGAGACACTGGGTTCAAGCCCAGATATGCCACACACTCTCTGAGGACCTAGAACAATTTACTTACCCTATGGAAACCCCATGTGCAGAACAGGGCAACAACGGCTCACAACACATGGACTGTTGTGCAGACTGAGTAGGACAAGGCTCTCAACAGAGACTCTGGCTCAAAGTAAAGCGCTCAATAAATGGGAACCACAATGAGTATTGTTTTGTTGATTTTTCACTGGTGGTATCCTGCCCCTAAACTCCAAGTAATGAGCAAAGAGAGTCTGGGTGTTTTAAATTGCACTTTTCGAAACTTCAATGGGCAAGGCATATTAAATCTCCAGCCCTCCAGGACACAAACCAAGAATTAGTATAGAACTCATCCCAAAATTACCGAGGTTGTTTTTTTTTTAAGATTCTTTTTTAACAGGAAAATATTTTCTCCGATTGCTTTTCCCTTTAGATGGTTCCCATCTGCAGCAGACATTGTACTTTGGGGCCCCCAGGCTAAAAATTCCAGAAGGGCTTCCTTACCCATTACTAACTATAAAATAAGTAGGGAGTCCTCTATTTCTTGGGGATCCTCAGGTCACAGTGTAAATAACAGTCCTTTCCTATCAGGCTTGGTTAGAACACCCTGCTGTGAGCACACAAGGTATCCTCCACCCTTACCTCTTAATATTTTATACATCTGTAATCATTTCATGAATTGTTTGTAATAATTTGCTTAATGTTTTTTTCTCTCATCTAGCACACTTTTCATGAGATAATCATGTTTACTAAGTTCCCCACTGTACCCCCTAGAATAGAATCTGGAACATAGAAAAGTCCATAGTAAGTATTTGATGAGGATCAGACCAAATAACTGAATTCCCAAGAATTTGGAACAGCAGAATGACAAAAGCAATTTATCTCTCTTGTGCATCTACCGATTGGCCTGTTTCAGGAATGTATGTACTTGACAAGAAAACATAAAATTTGATTCCGCCAACACGTTTTGGTGATTATATATTGGAATTTCCCACTGAGTTAAGGACTTCATTAATCCATTGTTTAAGAGCCCAAATCAAGAACCCATAATATGAGAATGTCTATTTAAGAAATAATGAGTTTTGGGGATTTTACACATGTTGGAAATTCAAATAATGGTATTGCATCTACATAGTATTTGGCAAAATTTATTCAACTCAGTTGTATTTTTTTCTGTTGAAAACTCTGATCTTTTTCCTTGTTAGTTTCCTTGGTATATTCCCTTTAATATGGATCCAAATGTAAATGCATTTCTGAGCCTTTGCTTTCTTATTTTAAATTACCTCTCCACTTCACCACAAATTGTATATTTGGAGTTCCATTTGTGGCCAAAATGCATTGTTTAATTGTGCAATATGTAATTTGTAATATAATTACGCTGGCCAAATTATTTCCTGGGCTGCTCAATTACCATGATTACATTTGTTAAGTTTACAAGCCACATGCTGTTATTCTCCTTTCCCTCTGGCTGGTAAATAGTTTTACTTTGCTTTTAGTTCTTGGGTTCAGGGCTTCAAGTGGGTGTCATAAAGGGGAGTGAAATTTGATATCTTGTTTTCTATCATTACAGCCCCACTTGTGTTAATGAAGATGGGAGCTGAAGCTGAAAGACCACAAACAACTTTTACTGTTATGGGTCCACTCAACACTTAGAAAGAGAGATTGATGATAGCACATTTCAAATTCATCTTCCAGAACATTCCACCTCAAATGGGGAACTGGCTAACGTTTATCGGGTGCTTTCTATGTGCCAGCTACGAGACTAAGCACTTTACATACATTTAAATGTTCATCTTCAGAACAACACCGTGAGGTCAATACCATGATGATCTCTGTATCTTAGCCTAGGTTCCTCAAAGAGCAGAGCCTGTGACAGGGGTTTGTGTGCACGTAGCTTAATTTGGGAAGTGAACAAGGAAAGGGAGTATGGATTAGGAGGAATGCAACAGGGGAGTGTGGAAAGCCAACCCAAGGTGTACTGTCTGGCTGATCTATTCTGTGGGCAACAGGGGTTCTAATTCATGAAGGTAGCTCTGAGAAGCTGTGCAGAAAGCACCCCAGAATTATCTAAGACTCTGAAGAGAGGAATATTTTCCCCCTGGACTTTATCCCCTTGGTCAAGAGTTGCCCTATAGGGTGTTGACACCATAACACTTCCAGGACTGCAATGCCTAAGAGTAGTGAGTCTGGAAGGTGCCCCATGTGGCTGCAGCAGAGACGCCCTGGGGCAAAATGTAGCACATGCCTGGGGAAGCCAAAGGGAGCTTCTGTAAACTACACCTAGAGTAAGACGGTAGGCAACATGAAACTGGGCACTAGAGGCGTCCTATACACACTGTTTTTCTTTTTTTGTTTTTCTTTTTTGTGACATACTTCAAAGACCTTTTATTAATATTCCTATAATTCTCCAACATTTTTGCAGCTTTATTGGAGTATAATTAATATATAAATATACCCCCAAATTGCTCATGTTTAATGTATACAATTTGATGAGTTTGGACATATGCATCTACCCATGATCCATCACCACAATCAAGATAATAAATATATCCATCACCTCCAAATGTTCCCTCATGTCCCTTTGCTTTTTCTGTTTTTGTTTTTGTGGTATGAACACTTAACATGAAATCTACCCTCCTAACAAATTTTTAAGTGCACAGCATCGTATTGTTAACTATAGGTACAATGTTTGCACAGCAGATCTCCAGAACTCATTCATCTTGTATAACTGTAACTTTATACCCATTGAACAACAATCTCCCATTCCCCGCCCCCCCAATCCCCTGGCAACCACCATTCTATTTTCTGCTTCTATCATTTTGATTATTTTAGATACTTCATATAAGTGGACTCATGCAGTGTTTGTCCTTCTGTGACTGACTTATTTCACTTGGCATAATGTCAAGTTCCATCCATGTTGTCGCAAATGAACCATTCTTGCATCCTAGGGATAAATCCCACTTGACTGTGGTGTATGATCCTTTTAATGTGCTGTTGAATTCAATTTACATGTATTTTGTTGGGGGTTTTGCATCTATGTTCATCATGGAAACTGGCCTGTAATTTTATTTTCTTGTACAGTCTTTGTCTGGCTTTGGGGTAACTCTCTTTTTCAAAGAAGAAAACTGAGGCTTGGAGAGGTTGCCTAAGGATATAGAACTAGTATCTGACAGAGCTCATGATCTTGTGTCAGGATTCCAGCCTGTATTAATTTCCTAGGGCTGGTTAACAAATCACCACAAACTAGGTGGCTTAAACAACATAAATTTATTTTCTGACAGTTCTGAAGGATAGAAGTCTGAAATCAAGGTGCCAGCAGGGCCATGTTTCCTCCAAAGGCCCTAAAGAAGAATTCTCATGTAGCTTCTGGTGACTGTTGGCAACCCTTGGCATTCCTTGGCTTGTGGAAGCATCACTCCAACCTCTTCCTCCATCTTTACGTGATCATCTTCCCATTATGTCTATGTGTCTGTGTCCAAATTCCTCTCTTCTTATAAAGGCAAAAGTTACATTGGATTTAGAAACCACCTAACCCAGTGTGACCTCATCTTAACTTGATTACATCTGCAAAGATCCTATTTCCAAATAAGGTCTGTGACGATTCCAAGTATACATAACTTTTGAGGGGACACTATCCAACCCAGTACATGGCCCCAGTTCTTCTCCTTTGGAGTATTTGAAAAAATTATTTTAAAATTTTTCAATTTTTTAAATTTCATACATATCTCTTTCAATAATTGAACATTAGGAATGTCTGAATACCCATGCCCTAGAATCAGATATTTATTGTTCTCTTTAAAGAAGGCTTTGCGTTCTATATGCCTCCAGATTTTTCAGATGTCTTCTAGAAGACAAATCTACCAGCTGATCAGGAGCCTTTAAAAGACACCATGTGTTAGTGTGTGCCTCCAGTCCCAGGCAGAGTTCACCTTGGTCCCATTGTTGTTGCAAGGGTAATTGAAGCCACTACCTAGAACAAATGGGCAGGCATTGGAGAAATGCTCGGCCCTTTACACTAAATTCATCCACCTGAGAAAATTCTTTTTTCTCAAGTTCTGGCAAGTTGGGCTGCTTGAAAAAAATTACAGGAGTTAAATTACAGGAGTTCTACTAGCATTGTTAGTCATGTCAGGTTTGATCATGTTCAGTTTGACCAAGTTTCTGTCCTGGTTGAGCGAAACAGATCTAGTATTAAAGGTATTTTATGCAGCTATGATTATATATTGTCCCTTGGCCTTTGTGTACACTATATTTAAACCTCATAACACCCCTGTTGAAATAGTATCATTCCAATCATACCAGAAAACTGAGACTTCAATAGGATAAGGAATCTATACAATGTCACAGCCAATAAGTGGTAAATCTGGGGGTTGACACCAGATTTTTGTGACTCTAGAACCTGGGATATTCTCCAATATCAAGCTGCTTTTGACCTGGTCCACAGAAATCAAATGCCTTCAATCATGTCATTTAGGATTCACTATTTCTTGCTTTCAAAACATTTACATAAAAATACATAGAAAATTATGAATCAATTTAATAGTAGCTATCAACCCTCATTGAGTCTCCTTCCATGGGCCAAGCATCTTCTACAAATGAGGTTGGAAATATTCTCCCTGGTGTAATGAAATCAAAAGTCAGAGAGTTTAAGTTACTTGCCCAAGTAGATCACAAAGGTGACAAATGCTAGGCGAGGATTCAACTCAAGTCCTACTTACTCCAAAGCCTGTTCTCTCAGCTACTTCATATATTGATTCTCAACATCAAAGCCTTAAGCAAACAACATAGAAGCTCAAAGTAAGGGTTCATTTTAAGTAAAGGGAATGGAGAAGACTTTATGCAAAGCTGACATTAGAGATAAGTCTTAAAGCATGAGAAAGATTATGATAGCTAATAAACAGTGAGAGGAGTCTGAATACTCACTCATATTCATTCCATATGTGTTCTATGGAGCGTATACTCTGTTCCGAGGACTGTGCTGGTAACTGGATGAACTTGATAGCCACGATCTCTACCCTTGTGTTGCTTGCAGCTTCTGGGAGAGTAGACAATAGTTGAACAAACACACTAATAACTGAACTCATGACCAATTCTTTGAGTGCTATGTAGGACACAAAATACTTTCTAGAAAAGAACAAGACGGGGTTTTACTTAGCGAGAATCAGGGAAGGCTTCTCTGAGGAAGTGACAAAAACTGAACCTTACATTTGAGAGGGCACCAAACCTTCAAGAATGGAGAGAAGATTTCTCCAATCAGAGGAGTCTGCAAAGATCTCAGGTGAACAAAGGAACTCAATATGAGGGACCCTGATGTATAAGTAGGAGAAAAGTCCAACAGTTGCCAGGAAGCAGTCAGGGGCCAAACCACTCAGGGCCTCTGGGCCATTCTTGGGAACTTCAATTGAATTCAAAGGACAGTGGGAAGCCATTAAAATGTTTCACCAGAGGAGTGAAATTCTCCAATTTATGTTTCTATATCAAACTAGCCACCACTCTGTGGAGAACAGATATGGGAAGACCAATTAAAAGGCTACAGCTGTAACCCAAGCAAAAGATACTGGTGGGTAGTCAGGGTGGTGGCTGTGGAGAGGGCCAGAAGGAGCGAGCTCATTTTAAGATAGAATTGACAATTTGTGCCAATGAATGGGAGGAAGAAAGATAAGGAGAAGGGGACAAAATCAAAGATGGCTCCCAGCTTTTTGGCTTGAACAACTGAGTGCAGGGAGGTGCCATTTACTAAGATGGGGAAGATGCAGTAGGGATGGGGCAGATGGGATGAGTGGGGCAAAAGCATGTGGAAGCGTGAGGAGAATGAAATAATCTATTACTTATGATGAGTAATTCATGTGGGTGTAAAATGACATGCTATCTCTAAGCTATAGGCCAATGAATTGTACTGAATGAAAACAGGTCATAGCGGCATGTGTCAAGTCAGGAGAAAAACAGCTGAGAGATTCACATCCTGTAGCAGCTTTGCATTCTGCTTCCAAGTCACCCTCACCTAGCTCAGATATACACTCCACATGCCTTCCTTGAGTATCCACTGATGATGCTGGGATCAGCTGCAGATAAAAAATAAAGAAAATAATAACAATGCAACTAATTCAAGGTCTGCATGATAGATGAACATGTTTGACGGTCGAGAGGGAAAACCATAAAAAGCAGGAATACCTTCTGAAGAGAGAGGAGAAGAGCAGAAGAAAGATTCCTACAGGCAGTGACGCATGTACTGGGTTTGAAAAGGAGTCAGGAGTGTACCACAGGGAGAGGACAAGAAACAGCACTCGCGGCACCGTAAAGAAAAAGGACAAAAATTGGAGGCACAGATGTGTATAGCGTATTTTTGTGACAGCGCGTGTGGTTCTAAGAGCAGAGGGAGGGAGGGATTTGGGGTGGAAGGAGTAATGTGTTTGGGGTTAGGCTGTAAGAAACTTCTGAGTGCCATACAATTCATTCTACCTGTAGCCAACAAAATGCATCACCATATACATATATGGTGTAAATATATATATATATATATATATCCCATCATTCTCTCTCGCGCGCGCGCGCGCACACACGTACACGTACACACACACATACACACACATACAATCCTGTGATGCTGTTTCCCATCTTAATGTTGCAAATTCCTCCTTGTCTGTATCTGGAGACAAGAAAAATAAGGGAAAGAAAGGTTATGTGGATAGAATGTTCCCGAATGAAGCTAAAGATAGCCCTAAACAGGTGGATCTCGGTGACGGCAGCTTTTGCAATTCAGAGAATAATTTCTTTCCCATTTTCATCAAGAGCACCCAGCCAACAATCTTTACCCCTTCAAATCATTCTAACATCATTGCCAGATTCATCTCCTGGGAAAAAAATCAAGTGTATATCACTTTATTCCCCTGTTAAGAACCTTTCCCTAGTTTTCTAAGCCCATCAAGGAGCTCCTGCTGTTCCCAAAATCCACAGAGCCCACCAGAGGGTAAAAGGCTGTGAGGGGGAAAAATTCCTCTTAAAATTTTAAGATGAAATAGAAATATACAAGGAAGGGAATCAAATAAGTATGTTCACCTGGATATGACTCACATAGTATTTGTAGATAAGAACATGTTTGATAGTTTCTGAACTACTGGTGTAGGATGTTGGCCTGGAAGAGAATTGTCTGTCAATACAATCATTTAATATGTTTGCTGTTTTGGAAGATGGTATGTGGGAGGAAACCTGAGACAGTTGGTTGTACTATATTTACACCTTGCTGCTGTTTTTCCTTCATAATCAAAAGTGACACTACCAGTGATAACTGCTATCTTCCGGGGCCGCTGTGGGTAAAAAAGCAGATATGAAGCCCCCATGCACACCGCTTGCCTCTAAAGATGGAACCTTGATTTGTGGCTCTTACAGAAGTGCTGTCCAGTAGGTCTTCCTACAATGATGGAAATGTTCTTTCTCTGTGCTGTCCCATTGCATAACTATGAGCCACATGTAGCAATTGAGCCCTCAAATTGTGGCTAGTGCAACTGAGGAACTGAATTTTTAATTTCTAAGAAAAATGAAATGTCGTGAACAACCTAGGGGCAAGACGGGAATAAAGACACAGACCTACTAGAGAATGGACTTGAGGATATGGGGAGGGGGAGCGGTAAGCTGTGATAAAATTTCATTTAATTTTAATTAATTTACATTTGAATAGCCATATGTGGCTACGGCTATCATATTGTACAGCACAGTCCTACCAGGGTCCTTTTTTCTAGTCCTGGGTCTCTTCTTCGTGTGTGTAATGTGTGTTTTTATGGGTGGTTGTATTTGTTTCCTGAGGCTGCTGTAACAAATTACTTCAAACTGAGTAGCATATAACAACAGAAATTTATTCTTTTACTGTTATGGAGCCAGAAGTCCAAAATCAAGTTGCCAGGGTTGGTTCCTGCTGGAGGCTTTAAGGGAGAATCTGTTCCATGCCTGTCCCCTAGTTTCTGGTGGCTGGCAGGAATCGTTAATGTTCCTCAGCTTGTAGATGCATCATTCCAATCTCCGTTTCTCTTCACATCACCTCCTTCTCTGTGTCTCTGTTTCTGCGTCTCAAATGTCCCTTTCTCTCTTCTAAAGAGACGCTGGTGTGGGACTTAGAGTCTATCCTAAATCCACAATGATCTCATCTCCAGATCCTTAATTTAATTACATCCGCAAAGACCCTGTTTCCAAAAAAGGTCACGTTTACAGTTACCAAGGGTTAGGACTTGGATGTGTGTTCTGGGGGGACACAATGCAACCCACTAGAGCAGTATTATGGCACTTTCTTCCACAAGCAGGCTTTCGTGTGGGACACATATTACGTTCCCAAACAACAATTCGCATGTTTGTCCTCATGATATCCAAAACCACACACATGCCTCTTTCCCCCAAGCCAACCCCTTTTCCTACAGCCTTCATACCTTGAGCTATTTTGACTCTTTTATATTCAGTCAATTACATTTTTAGGTGTTTTCCAATATTAAAGGTAATTCCCTGCTAGGGAAACAGACCTAACTTTGTTCTGTAAAAGCAATGCAACAGAGGTCTCAGGACACTATGAGAGCATTCAAAGAGTTTCTCTCCTGCCTTTTTTGGATTCTTTACTTGGAATTATATTAAGTGATATCCAGACAGCACCCAGCTTTGTTTCAGCCATCTGCATGTGAGATTTCCTTTTTCTCAGGTGTAGGAGGACATATGGAAACTTCCTGTCACTTTGTGTGGGGAGGGGCAGCTACAGACACTGGAAGACTGTGGCTCCGGGGAAGAAAGGTGCCCTGACCCCGTTCCTAAGTCCACTGGAGTGGAAGCCATCAGCGGGTCAAGATCCAGCATAACCCCGTCATCTCCTCTGAGGTGGGATGAACAGGCCAGTTGTCTCTGTTCTTGGTAATGACTCTATATTTAGCAAGCTGGTACAATTTTTAGAAAGAGATTTCTCACAAGAACTTGGCAAACATTCCATGTTTCCTTTGCTGCAATATGTAGAATTGATATTTCTGACAAAATTGCTCACACATCTTAGTGTAACCTGTTTAGTAGTTGCACTTTGTTAATTTTATTTTTTTTCCTAAGCAAAAGGAAAAGAATGATTAACTGTAAGGTGTTGGAGGCTGGGTAGGGGAATTTGACCACAGGTCTCCTGGAAAGTCAGGCCTGTCAAGTCTTCCTTGCTAGGGTTTTGCATACCAAAACTTCCCATCCAGCCTCCCACCCATCCTTGAATCACAACCACACACCTACCAGTAATGCTGGAATTGAAAGACCCTGACTAGCCACCCTGTTCAGACATTCCACCTTTCCATTCATTCTGCACCACCCTAACAGCTTCACCTTCTAAAAAACAAAGGCATTTAAATATCAGCATCTGGGCGGGAGGCTGATCCTCAGTGAATAATACACTGGTTTCTCTGCACTTTGCTTCACACTGGAAATAGTTCCTAAATATTTTTTAAATAAATGAGAAATATTATAGTGAGTCCAAACATAATTTTTAGAACACCAAAGCCACTCCCTCACACATAATTAAAAGACTAAATTGATTTTTTTTTAACTGTTCATTTAAAATTAAAAATTAGGGCTTCCCTGGTGGCTCAGTGGTTAAGAATCCACCTGCCAATGCAGGGAACACGGGTTCGAGCCCTGGTCCGGGAAGATCCCACATGCTGCAGAGCAACTAAGCCCGTGTGCCACAACTACTGAGCCTGTGCTCTAGAGCCTGCAAGCCACAACTACTGAGCCTGCGAGCCACAACTACTGAAGCCCGCGTGCCACAACTACTGAAGTCCGCATGCCTAGAGCCCGTGCTCCGCAACAAGAGAAGCCACCACAATGAGAAGCCCACGCACCACAACGAAGAGTAGCCCCCGCGCACTGCAACTAGAGAAAGCCCACGCACAGCAACGAAGACCCAAAGCAGCCAAAAATAAATAAATTAAATAAATTAATTAACAATAATAAATAAAAAATAATGAAATTAAATTAAAAATTTAAAAATCTGTAGTTCCCTCAAATTCCAAACTCCTTTTCCCAACACTCAAGATCCTAAAGCCTCACGGTCTCCTCTTCCACTGACTTCATCTCTCACCTCTGCCCTTTACAAATCATATTATTCTTGTGTTGTCATCAAATAGCTACCATTATTGTGTGTCAACGGCTTTATACACTTTTTCTTATTTAATCTTAAAAACTATCCTATGATTGTATTCCCATTTTACAGATGAGGCAAAGGAGTCTTATAAATGTTAAAAGGTTTTTTGCTCAAAAATCACACAATTGGTAAGCAGCAAGGCAGGAGTTTGAACACATACTTGTTTGATATCAAAATTCACATGCTTAACCTAAGCACAGGCTCAGGAACAATGGTAGTGTTCAAAATCCAGTAGTTATTATTGGGTGTAACCAGGTACAATCACAGGCTGTTCTGTCCTGCCTCGCTGCTTTGGAAGGTCCTGTCTAATTAATTTATTTATTTTTTAACATCTTTATTGGAGTATAATTGCTTTACAATGGTGTGTTAGTTTCTGCTTTATAACAAAGTGAATCAATTATACATATACATATGTTCCCATATCTCCTCCCTCTTGCATCTCCCTCCTTCCCACCCTCCCCATCCCACCCATCCAGGTGATCACAAAGCACTGAGCTGATCTCCCTGTGCTATGCGGCTGTTTCCCACTAGC
>RJWK010025409.1:0-27700 GCA_004363435.1 Platanista minor
AAGTTCATATATATACATATTTATAAAGAAATTGCAGGTTTTTAAAAAGCTACCTTTAGCAAGACAGCTCTGCAAACAATCTTTTATAATAAATTTCCTTGTAGACACAAAAATGAGAATTTAATCCACTACTTTGAACAGTGAACCTCATTCTTACTTTTCCTAATTAATTACTCACCACATTGGTATTGTGGACAGCAAGAAAGAGGGCTATGGCCAACAATCAGTTTTTGACTATTTGTACATGTTGGAATGGCAGTTTCACACAAAGTCATGTCACAGCCTGGAAATAAACAGAAGTATTAAAAGAAGTTGTGAACACAACTAAAATCCTGTGTTTCTAACTCAAAGCAGGGAAATGATTCTCACTATGCATGTTTTTACACTATAATTAAACCATTCAGCTCATAGAATTTTCATATGTGAAAAGGCAACAGAGTTAAGGTTACCTATTGTTGTCTTTGACCCCTGATTGTCATAAGTCAAAGATTCCCAGATCTTTTATCTTCACATATTTCTGAATATCATTATTTGATAATAGCCAGAGTTTTGCAAGTCTATTTGCAAAATCAACAGAACTATAATGAGGTAAAACTTGCTTTGAAAAAGTGTAGGTGACATTTATGGCAATACTTTCATTGTTACTTTAACCTCGTACATTTTTTTTTTTTAACACTGAGCATCATGCCTGCCCTGCTTTTTCACAAAGAATATCAACATATTTTGTGGCATTAACAGACTGTAAGGCTTCAGCCTGCATACATACTGCAAACTTCCTTTGAACAGCAGGTCCACTTATCAATGAAGCCCAGCACGACTTCAGCTTCTCGTTCACAAATTGGCGAGGGCTCTTCATCACAATCAGGTTCTATGGGAATAATACTTCCATTCTCCAAACATTTGTACAGGGCACATTCGTCAATGCCCCCATTCCAAACCTCCCCAGCAGTTCGAGGCTGGTCTTCACTATCAGTGCACGCTTAAAGAGATGGTCAATGTTATATCACTTAGAACCTGGGCACGAAAATAAACCAAGCTGTGATGTTTTGATTTCAGTGACTTGGCCCAGTGACACAGGTAACATGTCACATTATCTACCCTTTCTCAGCTTCTTCTTTTTGTTCATCAGCTACTAGCTTACATTTTTCTTTAATGAAATTTTTATAGTCCACAGAAAATATTTTTCCCTTCTACAACTGTCTGTAAATTTGCATGTCCTCTTCTATAAATAAGATGATTCGTTAATTATTTTTTATTCATTTTAAGTCTTGTTAATACAATTTATTTAGCTTGAACAAACTTAGTAACATAAATTTTAATTGGTTTTAAAATATCAACTATTAAAACTGGTATTAGAAAACAAGGTAGTCTCTACCTCACATTAACATGTTTGTCATATCAAAATTCAAAACATTTCAGCTTTAAAATCTAAATGTAGAAAGTAGGTAGTCAAGCAAAATATTATTTAGTGACTCTATTACTTTTATTATGAATGTTTTACATAATGATAAATATGGCCCTCTAGTAGTTTTTTTAAGGAATAATAAAGATAAATGAAGTGACCACCATATTCCCAGCCTCCAGTGAATTTCTCTTACTTTATTTACTACCAAACCAATCTCACAGGTCCCTAAAAACAAATATAACCATGTATATTCTCAAATTCTTCCACAAATACTTTCTTCAGTGGCAAACACAAACTTTTTTCTGAAACAATATATGCATTTCACTTCTACTTGCCTTTCCCTTGAATTACTCGCGTTACTTCTGACCATAACAATGAGCCCTATGATAGATAAAGTACTGTACTGCAGTTTTCTCAGTTGGGCCCTTTTTTATCCACAACCACCACGGAGACAATGTGTCAGGATAAAATGGTTTGAACATGAAAGTAGAACTACTCAATGTTTTCTCCCAGATAACAACACTTTCTGAAATTTCTTGAGTGTTTATTTTTCTCTAGGCACTGTTACAAAACTCTTTCTATTATTTTATGTATCCCCACACTAACCTTGTGGGATAAGTCCTATTATTTTCCCCACTTTGCAGATGCATAACCTCGGGCTCATAGAGGTAAAGCTGAATCATTAATACGTGAAAGAATTGAACTTTCAGTTCAGTCCACACACTATTCTCTTCATTCTTAATTTGCCATATTCTTTTCCAGTTATTATAAGCATAAGTAGAGATTAAAACATATCACCACCGAAGCCCCTAATCCTGGTAACTTCAACTGAAATCATATCAAAATCATAGTACATACTCTCTTCCTTTCCAGCACTTAGGTGACCTTTAATCAATCTTTCTCAGCACATCTCTCCAAGTTCTAAAAATGTATTATTTATTTGCTGGGTCCCTAAGATGTCATTTTGTACTTCTCTGCTTACCACATTCTTTCTCTGGAATGCACTGAGTTGACTCTGGCCTGTGAAGAATGGTTCCATTTTTGCACACACAGTCTTCTCTTAAATTCAGACATGAAGAGTGTCCATAGAACCATCTGTTCAGACATGTTCTTGCTTCACAAGGTCGCACGCAGGGTTGATATTCCTTCCCCTCTGGGCAACTCAAAGCTATAAATAATAGAGGATTTGTGGAATTTGCTAATGATAAAAGTGACCTACTTGAATTCTAGTAAAAGGAAGAAATGTTAGTTTTCTTTCTGAAAAGAAATTTTGCACATTTTCAGTCTCCTCAAAGTCCATTTTTCATGTATTACTTAACTATAAATTAGAAACAAAACAATCAATGAGTATTTTTGAGCATCTTCCAGGTGGCCAGCTAGTATTATATTATAGCAGGAAAAATTCATCTGATTTATATCAAATAAATATGACCAAAATGTAGCCCAAATTTGGTTGGCATAAATAGTCAACTATTATGAAGTTACTGCTCTGTGCAGTAGAAGGAGATACAACAGTCCACACAGAATAAGCACAGAAACATGTTTTAAATATGCAACTCAACCAAGTCATAGAAAAGAAAAATCCCACAAATTTAGGCTTAGTCCTTCACTGTCAAAAGAAACTGTCATTGCTGAGCAGTTTCTAAATGATGTTTCAGAAAATTCTTGTTGATCTTCAGTGATCTTAAAAAGTCATACTGTTAAAAAATGAACATGCAGCTGGTGGAGGTATAAATTGGTAACTTCTCAGTAGAGAACGGTTGTAATAGTGAAACTGAAGATGTTGTATGTTCCCAGTGAATCAAGTAACCCCACTCTTGCATAGTGAGTACCTCTGGGGGAGTAGGGAGAGGAAAGGGACAAGAGAGGGTAAACCAGGAAGCTGCTTTATTTCTGAAGTGGAGTCATGTAACTGGTGTCTATGATATATTATCCTTTATCTGTGCATTTTATTCTTTTGGGGGGATGAAAACCTTTTATTTTGAGCATTTTACTAGCATTCATTTTGAAAACCTTTTACCATTGAATGACTATAATTAAATTAACAATATTTTCTGTACAATGTGCCCAAGATTGTTGAAAAGTTTAATAAAAAATTTGTATGAAAAGTTATAAGTTGATGAAAAAGCTTGAGCCCTATGTATAAAAATGGGCAAAGGATAAATATAAAAGAAAAAGGAAATACAAACATGTATCTGAAAAAATATTGAACCTAGATATTAATCAAAGAAAGCCAGAAAGATTGGTTTCTAGGATGTAGATATTATGTTAGGAAGAAGGAAAAGGGGGAAGAAAAATCTCCAACCTCTCCACATACAACGTGTAAGGACAAGCACGGGAAAGAGGCAGGTTGAATGAGGACTAGCAAAGTGTGCCGTAGGATATAAGATTAAAATCCCCTTCAAACCTCTGTGATTTCTTCAGTATTTCAATCTATTTTGCTAACTAACATTTGTGGACTAGGTTTCCTTTTGGGAGAATTGAGGCCTACTTTAAATCCATTCATTCATTTATTCAAATTGAAATACAGTTGACGTACAATATTACGTTAGTTTCAGGTGTACTACATAGTGATTTGACACTTGCATACATTATGAAATAATCACCACAATAAGTCTAGCAACCATCTGTCCACACACAAAGTTATTACAATGTTATTGACCATATTCCTTATGCTGTATATTAAATCGCCTAGGCTTATTTACTGTATAACTGGAGGTTTGTATCTCTTAATACCTATCACCTATTTCACCCCTCCCCACTGGCAACCACCCATTTGTTCGCTATTATCGATGAATCTATTTTTGTTTTGTTTTGTTTTTGTTTTGTGTTTTAGATTCCATATATGAGATCATACAGTATTTGTCTTTCTATTTGTCTGATGTATTTCACTTAGCGTAATTCCTTCTAGATCCACCCATTTGTTGTCACAAATAGCCACATTTCATTTTTTATGGCTGTATAGTATTCCATTGTATATATACACCACATCTTCTTTATCCATTCATCTACAGATGGGCATTTAGGTTGTTTCCATTTCATGGCTATTGTAAATAATGCTGCAATGAACATAGGGGTGCATATTTCTTTTTGAGTTAGTATTTCTGTTTTCTTCAGGTAAATACTCAATGGTGAAATTTCTGGACCATATGCTCTTTCTAGTTTTTTGAGGAAACTCCATACTATTTTCAATAGTGGCTGTACCAGTTTACAAACCCACAAACAGTGCAGGAGGGTTGCCTTTTCTCCACACCCTCACCAACACTTGCTATTTATGTCTTTTTGATGACAGCCTTTCTGACAGGTGTGAGGTGGTATGTCATTGGGGTTTTGATTTATATTCCTCTGATGGTTAGTGATATTGAGCACTTTTTTTTCATGTGTCTGTTGGTCACCTGTATGCCTTCTTTGGAAAAATGTCTATTTAGATCTTCTACACGTTTTTTAATTGGGTTGTTTGTTTTTTGATGCTGAGTTATATGAGTATTTTGGATATTTTGGATATTAACCCCTTAGCAGACATATATTTTGCAAACATCTTCTCCCATTCACTAAGCTGTTTTTCCATTTTGTTGATAGCTTCCTTTACTGTGCAAAAGCTTTTTAGTTTCATTTAGTCCCATTTGTTTATTTTTGCTTTTATTTCCCTTGCCTGAGGAGACATATTCAAAAAAATATTGCTAAGACTGATGTCAAAAAAGCATACTGCCTATATCTTCGTCTAATTTTATGGTTTCACGGCTTACATTTAAGTCTTTAGTTGTTTTGAGTTTATTTTTGTATATGGTTTGAGAAAGTAGCCCAGTTTGATTCTTTCGCATGCCGCTGTCCAGTTTTACCAACACCATTTATTGAAGAGGCTTTCTTTCCCTAAATACATCTTGCTTCCTGTCATAGGTTAATTGACCATATAAGTGTGGTTTTATTTCTGGGCTCTTTTTTTTTTTTTTTTTTTGCGGTACACGGGCCTCTCACTGTTGTGGCCTCTCCAGACATGCAGGCTCAGCGGCCATGGCTCATGGGCCTAGCCGCTTAGCGGCTTGTGGGATCTTCCCAGACCGGGGCACGAACCCGCGTCCCCTGCATCAGCAGGCAGACACTCAACCACTGCGCCACCAGGGAAGCCCTATTTCTGGGCTCTTTATTCTGTTCTGTTGATCTATGTGTCTGTTTTTGTGCCAGTAACATACTATTCTGATTACTATAGCTTTGTAGTATAGTTTGAAATCAGGGAAGGTGATACCTCCAGCTTTCTTTTTCTTTCTCAAGATTACTTTGGCTATTTGAGGTCTTTTGTGTTTCCATACAAATTTTGGAATTATTTGTTCTAGTTCTGTAAAAAATTCCTTTGGTACTTTGATAGGGTTAGCATTGAATCTCTAGATTATTTTGGGTAAATGATAATTTTAACAATATTAATTCTTCCAATCCATGAGTATGGCATGTTTCCATTTGTTTTTGTCATCTTCAATTTCTCTTGTCAATGTCTTACAGTTTTTCAAGTACAAGTCTTTTACTTCTTTGTCTAGATTTATTCCTAGGTATTTTGTTATTTTTTGATACAGTTGTAAATGGGATTGTTTTCTTAATTTCTCTTTCTGGTAGTTTGTTATTAGTGTACAGAAACACAACAGATTTATGTATATTAATTTTGTACCCTGCAACTTTACTGAATTCATTTATTAGTTCTAATAGGTTTTGGTGGTGTATTTAGGATTTCTATGTATAGTATTATGTCATCTGCAAACAGTGACAGTTTTACTTGTTCCTTTCCAATTTGGACACCTTTATCTCTTTTTCTTGTCTGACTGCTCTGCCTAGGACTTCTGATACTATGCTGAATAAAAGTGGTGAGAGTGGGTGTCCTTGTTTTTTTCCTGATCTTAGAGGAAATCCTTTAGCTTTTCACTACTGAGTATGATGTTGGCTGTAGTTTTCTCATATGTGGTCTTTATTATATTGAGGTATGCTCCCTCTGTACCCACTTTATTGAGAGACTTTTATCATAAGTGGATGCTGAATTTTGTCAGAAACTTTTTTTGCACCTATGGAGATGATTTCTATTCTTCAATTTGGTAATGTGGTTTATCACACTGACTGATTGGCAGATACTGAACCATCATTGGCATCCCTGGGATAAATCGCACTTCATCATGACATATGATCCTTTTAATGTGTTGCTGAATTCAGTTTACTAATATTTTGTTGAGGACTTTTGTTATCTGTGTTCCTCAGTGGTACTGGCCTGTAATTTTCTTTTCTTTGGTGTCTTGATCTGGTTTTTGTTATGAGGGCACACTCCTCTCTAGTCACCAGAGCTGCATGCTCTAGGAGTGCCCCCTATGTAGGCTGTGTGCACGCATCTGTTGTGGCAGTGCCAACTACTGTGGGTGCACTGGTAGGCAGGGCTAGCCCCTGGCCTGGCTGGCTGCAATGCCGCAGTGACTAGGGGCCCCTGGAGGGTGGGGTAGGCTTTCTGCATGGCTGTCTGCACAGCCTGGAGGGCTTGTAGCTAGTGCTGACCCACTGGCGGGCAGAGAAGCCCCTGGAACTAATAGGCTAGTGGGAGGATCCCAAAACAGTCTTTTGCCAGTGCCAGTGTTATTGCAGTAGAATAAGCTCCCAAAAATGGATGCTTCCAGCATCTCCATCCCCAGGGCAAGTCTCAGTTGCCTCCTGCCTCTCCAGTGGGCTCTCCAAGATCAGCAAGTGGTTCTGACACAGTGACCTTTCAAACTACTTCCTCTGCCCTGGGACTTGGAGCACGGGAGAATTTGTGCACGCCCTTTAAGAGCAGAGTCTCTGTTTCCTATAGCCCTCCCAAACATAAGCCCTGCTGGTTTTCAAAGCCAGAAGTTCTGAGGACTCATCTTCCTGTTGTAGGACTTTTAGGCTGGAGAGGACAATGTGGGGCTTGGACCCCTCACTTCTTAGGAAGGACTTCTATAATTGTGATATACCTCCTGTTTATAGGTCACTGACCAAAGGGTGTGGGTCCTGACTCTACCGCATCTCTGCCCTTCCTACCCATCTTGGTGTTGTTCCTTCTTTATGACTTTTGCTGTGGAATATCTTTTCTGCTAGTGTTCAGGTCATTCTCATAGATGGTTTCCATATAAGTAACTGTAATTTTGGTATGTCTGTTGGAGGAGGTGAGTTCAAGGTCTTCCTACTCCACCTTCTTGACCCCCACCCTTGCTTTAAATTTAGACCAGGATAAAAACAGAAGTTGCTTAAGTGGGAGACCTAACTATAGGTTACACTTACATTCGTTTTATTCTTACAAAATTATTTTGTGGACTTCCCTGGTGGCTCAGTGGTTAAGAATCCACCTGCCAATGCAGGGGACACAGGTTCGATCCCTGGTCCGGGAAGATCCCACATGCCATGGAACAACTAAGCCCGTGCGCCACAACTACTGAACCTGCGCTCTAGAGCCCACGAGCCACAACTACTGAGCCCACGTGCCACAACTACTGAAGCCCACATGCCTAGAGCCCATGCTCCGCAACAAGAGAAGCCACTGCAATGAGAAGCCCACACACCGCCACGAAGAGTAGCCCCCGCTCGCCGCAACTGGAGAAAGCCCGCGTGCGGCAACGAAGTCCCAACACAGCCAAAAATAAATAAATAAATGAATTTTAAAAAATTATTTTGTGCTGAAAAGGAAAAGAAAGAAGTGAATGCAAAAAACTGGACTGTTATTTGAGTGTTGGAAAATGTTGTTTGAAGTGTACTACTTACAGCAGTAATCAGGTGTTCTCCATGGAATGCAAATGTCAAACTTGTTACATAGAGCCACATATGCAGAAAGGGCATCACATTCATAGTTCCAAAAATTGGTATAATTGATCCACATCTTTTCACAAAAGTCTTGTGGTGAAACCTAGAGATACATTGTGCCTTGGGATAAGTTATGTTGTTTTATTTCTCTGAAGGCCCTAAGCTAGACTAAACTATTTGGAGAATCAAAAGGTAGCAAGTTAATATTCATTATAGTTCCTCTTTGACCTTAGATTTTCAAAGCTTTGTAATATTAGATGTCACTTCTGAATTTATAATTTGTTAAACACACAGTTTTAGATAAGATAAATATTGTCTGTACTAATCTACATAAATCTATCTTATAAAGATGGAAAAGAAACCGAGTATGTGGACCTAGCAAAAACCTATTTCTGATATTACATTTTGGGTTACAATCATGTTTTCTATATACTGAATAAGACTTTGATCTATTACAGATAAAACTGGAAGCTCCTAAAGCTTTCTGTAATGATACATGGCACTGCCCATTAAATGAGGTTATAAATTGCTTCTCAAAAAATCGTGTACTAATATTGAACATTAGTCAAATCATTTATATAATTTGTCATGCCTCAACTTAATTAGAAACTCATTTTTTCTACAGATTATGTTTCATTTTGATCTAGAGATACCTGAAATCTAAATAATTTAACTTGTAACAACATTCACTCCAATTTTTCTCTGCTCATTTATTCAGCAAACATACTAAGCATCTACATTCAGATGTTAAATTTGGACACAGGTCAAAGTGTCAGATAAAAATACTTAATATTTTTCATACCCTATCATTTTTTCTTCAAGGTCCACATCTATAAAAACTAAGATATTACTTCCTTTTTAGTCTCCTCTGTTGAATCTCCTCAGTTTCCAACCATTTCACTTTTCATGGAATACTTGCTATGATCATCAAGAGCCCCCTACTTGTCAAATCCAGGGAACACCCTGATATTCTAAACCCTCGCCAACCTCTCAGAGGCGTATGATGCCATGCACGGCCCCTGTGTCTTAAAACCCTCTCCCTTGACTTTGAGAGCACCACACTCTGGTGCCTTTCCATCTGTTCACTGCTGTCTCCTCTCCCTGCTTCATTCTGAGTATTTGTCTAGACCCCTTCCTCGATCACCCTGTCTACTCACTACAAACACTCTTCCTGGGCTCACCCATTCCCACAGTTTCTACCGCCATCTTGGGCATTTACATCTTCACCTTGGTGTCTTCATGAATTAAATAGAGTTAATAATAAACCTACTACTACTTAAGATTGCTGTGAGCTAATATATGGAAAGTATAGAGAGCAGACTCTGGCACATCATACATGAGTTACTGTTATTTTTTAAAACTCCATATACTAATAACTCCCCAAACTTGACCTCTGGCTTCAACTGGTGTCCTCTGAGATCTAGAATAGTTTCAATTTTTTTCTGGGTATTTTAGCCTTGAAGTCCCACATGACTTAATTTTTCCAATATAAAAAAAAAAATTGTAACCCTTCTCTATTAAACCCACAAAAGCTGATTCTCCTGTATCCTCCATTCATTTATGCATCCTTTCACGGTTTATTGAGCACCTAACTACATATCAGGCACCGTACTATTCATGAGGAATATAAAGGTGACTAAAACAGACCTGTTCTCTGCCTTGTGGATCTCATAGTTAAAGCCTATGTGTTGAAGCAAGAGGAGTCACCATGCTAAAACAGATCAGAGGAGGGAAGTATTCTAGCTTAGGACACTCCAAGCATAAAAGCCCTTTTGCAGGAAAAACCTTGAAATAGTGCAACAGTTGAAAGGAGACTGGAATGCCTGGAGCTTAGCCAGTAAGAAAAGTGTAGCACAAGAGGAAGCTGGAAAATTAGGCAGGCCAAAGCATAGAGGAAATTATAAGCCCTGATAAATTTAGAGCGTATTCTAAGGGTAAGTGAAAGACACTGAAGGATTTTAGGTAGAGAAATAATCCAATCGTGTTTCCATTTTCAAAAAAATCATCTGCCTGCTATGTGGAGATTTGCAAATGAGGATGAAGATTAGAAGCTGAAAAACGAAATGTCAAGCACTCCTTTCTTGTGCCATTAAATTCACGGGGAGGAACCTAAGGGAAAGCTGGAGCTATCACAGACTAAATGGTACCCTGTGTTGCCTCACTATGCCCTGAATAGTCAAGCTGAAAAGTTTCCTGATGTAATCAACCTTCTAAGTTCCCAGTTAAAAATGCAATTTTTGAAAGTCCTTATGCTTTAAAAAGACACATTACAATGACACTGAAATGAGTTAAAAAGTATTTGCTATTTTTTTCATTTTTATATGCATGCATTTTAAAATGTAAACATTTAAAACTTACTTTGTTGCAAATCTCTGAGTAAAACTGAAGCTCCAGAAAGATACACCATTTTTATCCCATGACTTCATATCCTTTGTCTTTTCCCTCAGAGAACTCATAGAGGGCAGGCTGAGAACTATGGCGTCTACGCTTGACGGTTGAACACAGAAAGTCCTAGAGTGAACTCCTCCTGCTTTGACAATTCACTCACTCTCCTTCCCAGACTTCGCCCCTACGTAAATCTTGCACTAAGCTATTTCAGTGTTTTCCTAACTTGGCCTTTTCCAGCAACCCTGCTCTTGTCATCTGTTTTCTTGGCCTAGGTCTCCCTTCCTCCCTCTTCTCTCCTGGCAAACTCATCCTTCTAAATAATTAAGATGTCTGAAAGCCTGGGAAGTCTTCTCCCGACTTGGGCTCCTATGCATCTCCATATTGTATATTGTGATTAATCTGTTCACAGACTTGCCTTCCTTCTAGACTCTTTGAGAGCAAGGAGAGGGTCTTACTCATCTTTGTATCATAGGAGTTTAACACAGTGCCTAGTAAGTACTTGATCCCACTAACTTTTCATTTAATGATACATGAAATGCTGTATTTGTCTGTCTTTTGTCTCTAACAACAGATCTTTTTTTAACGATGCAGATTATTTAAAATATCTACTAGTCACCTAAAGTCAGAAAGTTAGAGACTAATAAATAACAATTAAATTGAATATATGACAGATTCTATTACAAGTATGCACCTAAGAGGCCAGGAATTGATTAAAGCCTCACTGTCTTGGTTTCTATACTGGCTTATCAAATGGCATTCATCTCTTTCTCCTAGAGGCATTTATTCATAGGACAAAATTTCATTTTTCTTGAAAGCTGTAGATACAGTTCAGAAAAAAAAATAAACATGGGGGGAAAAAGATAATTATCCTTCCTGTTCTATAAGTCAATAAACAGTAAATGACTTTGAATTCCAAAACGTACTGAGAGGAGGTTTGGGGATAAACTATTCTCAGTAGAAGAACATCATGGCAAGAACAAGAATTTATTGGCTTTTACTCTCAACGACAGTTCTGATTTATGGTTGCTTTCAACTTACTTCATTATGGCATGGGATGAAAACTCTTCTATTTAATAACTCAATGCAGTGACTGCAGTCGTGCTCAGTACAATTTCTAACAGGCCTTCTCGTTGTTACTTCAAATGATTTCTCAATTTCCCAGCTCTCAATAAATAATTCTATGTCTTCCATATTCGTAATGATTGTGCCATTTTGCATCCTTAGATCATCATCTGGATCTTCATTGCAAATTCCTAAAAAGATGTGTGACATTTAGAAGGAAAATTTTTTTCACTTAAACCAAATATAGATAGCAGAAATAAATCATCTCAATAACTGATTTAAAATGAATAAATTATTTACTGAATCAGGCGCCAAATTTATGTCCTTTGACTTTAACTTTGATGGATTTTTTTTTTAATTATGTGTCTGATTCTTTGATAAAATAGTGTAGAACTGTCTTAACCAGATAAGAAAGAAATTATAATCCTATTAGTCAAGATATGTGAAAAAATCATAGAAGAAGAAAGAGGAGATTGATTCTGTCCCTACACTCTTCCACTATTACCACTATCTCATACTTTAAGAACTAGTTCTTAAATCTGACAGGGTATTCCCCAGAATAGTAGACATTTTGTGATTGCCTCCTAAGCATCTATTCCCCCAGGAAAACCCTGCCTGAAAACATTAAATTTTTCTCTTCAGGAACTATCTCTGC
Source organism: Platanista minor (assembly GCA_004363435.1). Classification (NCBI taxonomy): domain Eukaryota; kingdom Metazoa; phylum Chordata; class Mammalia; order Artiodactyla; family Platanistidae; genus Platanista; species Platanista minor. Next base: position 12,294 of record RJWK010025409.1, read on the forward strand.
CCCATTACCTAGCACATGACACCACTCCAGCAGAGGGCCCTGGTAAGCAAAAAAGTAAGCCTTACTCCCTTTCATTAACAACTGTTACAGGTAATCCAGGCATAAACCAGTCAGCTTGTGGCAGTCACTTAGACACATAGATTTGTTCAACATTAGAACAACCATTGTTAAGCTCAGGATTTGACCTGGGGAATTCTAGGACATAGACAATCTCTCTTCCTCGCAATGACATGGCCAATTGATGGCTGCGATGCTGTGACCTGCCATAGCCTCTAGCTTCCTTCAGGGAAGCCAAACTGAGGACAGAGCTTACTTTTTATCTAGTGAAGTGAAAAGCCAAGAGAAGTACAGAGAAATGGGCCTAGGACCCTGATCATACCTTACCTGAATCCCACCCTACTTTAAGACATAATTTTTTCTTAATTCCCAAGGCTCCTAGCTATAAAAGATATGAGTTAAACATTTTTTTCAAGTATCAAATCTTAATCCTCAAGCAGTTATAACAAGATCAGTAAAGGTTTCTGCTGCCATAGCTGCCCCACGCTTGTAAATATACAGGAGACTGAGTACAGCGCAAAAAAAATACATAAATAAATAAAACTCAAGCTAAGTGAACTATACTGTAAAGTAGCTATGTTTAAAGTCTAAACTCATCTGGGAAGAGGTACTGGTAGTAAAAATATGTTTTCACTGCAACTCCAGCCACCACTCCTGCAGACTTCACAGTGCTATGTAGAACAAGTTGTCAGTATAGACCTCCCATTCTGCTGTCCATACTCAGTTTGGGTCACACTCTTGTCCACTACAACTCAATCAGCCAGCACCCTGCTTTCCTTTTAACAAACCACTGCTCTCCCATTGTGGAGGTCAGGAAGTTTAGGGGGTGACCCTTGTTAGCAAAAAGGTGACCCTAGCCCCTTCTCTATAGTGACTAGTTAAGAATCCAGTTAGCAGACTGTCTCCATAAAAGCATGAGCTGACAGTAGAGGAAAAAACCAAACAAACATGAAAATCAAGCAGAAGTTATAGCACACAGAAGTGATAAATCAGGAGAGAAAATATGCTTTCCCCAAATCCCTGAGTTATTACTCAATAATACCTATTGGGTTATTATGTATACCCAATACCATGTATATACAATAACTATTTCCACAATGATAACCTAAGTCACCATAGAGGTCTGTGCTATGTTTAGCATGCTGTAAACAGGCAAGGAAATTGTAAACCATTTTAGCCAAACTTTCCACTAAATGCTTTACATTTTTGAAGAAGAAATTTGGGTGTTTCATATAATTTGTTGAGAGCAAGGACTTGGTCTATTTGTTTTGAATTGTCAGCACCAAGCATAATGCCAGACACTCAGAAGCTGATCCATTAACTTTTACTCAATTAATATTTAGTGAGTTTAAAATAGATGTATTTGTACTAAGCTGATATTTATTGACTGTATTAAGCAATGCGTTAAGTGTTTTACGTTAACTTTCACATTCAATTCTAACAACAATTTTGAAGGTAGATTTTACTATTCCCATTTTAAAGATAAGGAAACTGATATTCACTTAAACATCTGTAAAGGGGATAGCTCTGGCAGACACCAGAGCCAGAATTGTTCTTTTTATTTGGTTATGTACCTAGAGATATTTCTAATTTGTTTCCTTTGGCTTATCACTATGTATCTATGTAACATATTGTGATAAGGAAGTGTAAGATGTACCTTTACACTTAGGTTATACTTATGGAACCTAAGTGTAAAGGTACATCTAGGCTTTACACTTCATAAGAAAACTGGGACTAATATTCAGAACATTGTGTTCCCTGTATATAACTTTCAAGATGACTTAACTAAGTTTTCTTTGATTTCAAACTTAAAAAAATAAGAAACAAAGTTATTTAAGTCTTTAATCATTCTATGCCTCATTTTTATCACTTATAAATTAACACTAGTGCCTACTTATTGAGGCTACTGTTAGAATTAAATGAGTTAAAGTATGTAGAATAATGCCTGACACTTCATTAATGCTTAATAAAGATGAGCTAGTAGGAACACAAACAGTATTGTAGAAACAGTGGTAAGCATATATTTCCATAAAATACCCAAGTTGACCTGTTATTTCTTGCTTCTAAGTCCATTTAGGGAAAGACATTGCTTCCTTCAGTATTCACATAGGGAACTGAAAGTTAACATCACTTCTCCAACCCAACAAACGGGGCAAGAGGGTTCAAGGTGGTGTAATGTGAACAGAAAAAAAAAAGAAGGAATAGAGATTTGAAAAGCAGTGCTCACCACAAAGTCCTTCTGTGTAGGATGACAAGTTAAATTGAGAGCCAAAATGAATGTCTACAATCCCTGTAAGATGAGCCCACTTTATGATTAGTCCAGCTGGAGTAGTAATCACATACATTGAACCAGAATCCTCTATGGACAGATCTTGATTTGAAAAAGGCAAAGGTACAGCAATGGAATCCACTTCTACCTAAAATCACATAATGCAGTTACACCTATTAGAACAATGTTTATGTTTTAATATACACTCATAAAAATTAGGAAAATTCAGATTATTCCATTTCTTCTGATTTAATGTAAACTATTTTTAAATGCTTAAATATCTGTTCCTCTGCTGCTGCCACAGTTACTCACAACTCCTAAATTCTTTTATTGTTCTTTTGCTGTCTTGCTATAGTCAATATTTGTTCTAACCTCATTGCCCTTTATTTTCTTCAAAACCTAACTTTCTTCTAAGTTATATATGCTTTTTTATGTTTCCCCCAATATATGATGATTATACCATTACCTCCTAATATAAATTAAAGATAATAAAGTTTTTTTCAGGATGTTTTCTTTAATCTGGGTCCTCTATTTGATCTTCTAAATCAGTGTTTGTTTAATTATAATGTTCATAATAACCATCTGTGAAGCTTGGTAAAGATTAAGATTACCAGAAATTCTACTTCCAAGGTTTGGATTGGATCCTAGATCTTATATTTTTAACACATTTTCTTGGTAATACTAATATAAGGAATCCAAGGATTTTTACTTTGAAAACAGTGCTTTAAATAACAATGATGACATGGAACCATGAGCTGCAACTAGCAGTAAATTTCTCAGAGTCCTATCTGACTAACCATCCAATTTCTCATCTTTATACCTTCCTCCTCTTGCCACCCTCAAGCTGAAACAGCCTTCTTTGCCTGGTTAATTTCTACTCATTCTTTAAGATTTATCTTAGGTGTCACCTCCTCCAAAAATATCCACTTGACCCTCCTATAAACTTCATTTTTCAATGACCTGTATCTCTGTTTCCATGATATCTTGGTCATCACTCTATCACCATAGCTCCTACTGCCTTTTAATTGGCAGATAATTACATTTATGCACCCCACACACAACTGCAAGTTACTTGAGATCAGGACCTGTGTCATTGTATCACATAAACTCACTAAATGATTTTTTAAGTTAATAAGTTTTCAACTGAATACATGACCAGCCAAATGTTCAGCTGAGGCCAAAAATAAGCCCTTCCAACCAAATGTTCACAACAACAGCACGGATCAGGTTTGAGTTTAATTTCCCACCCACTTCCTGTTAATATACCAACCTCATTAAAATCAAAGGTATATATAGAAATTCTCGTGTCCAAAAAAGTAACACATTCATATATTTTAAGTTTGACTTAAAATTAAACTTTCTGGGGTCTTCCCTGGTGGCGCAGTGGTTGAGAGTCCGCATGCCGATGCAAGGGACGCGGGTTCGTGCCCCGGTCCAGGAAGATCCTACATGCCGCGGAGCGGCTGGGCCCGTGAGCCATGGCCGCTGGGCCTGCGCGTCCGGGGCCTGCGCGTCCGGAGCCTGTGCTCCGCAACGGGAGAGGCCACAACAGTGAGAGGCCCGCGTACCACAAAAAAAAAAAAAAAAAAAAAAAAAAAAAATTAAACTTTCTGATATCTTACTGCATTTTAGGCTTGCTTTAACACTGTTTCCAGTCCAGAATGTATGGCCTGTGCTAACAGAATTATTCCCAGAAAGCATATAACACCTCAGCCATTTTGAGCAAAATCTTTATAAATTATTTTTCTATATTTTTGAGAGACCATGTAGATCTGAGTGAAGCATCCAGCTTATAACTCACTCCTATTTGGTAAATATAATTCCTTTGGATAAAGGTTTTTCCTGTAAAATCAAAAGGCTCCTTTCCAACTTTTTAATGGTGCATTGCTCTTCTTCAGTTCATTTCAATAAATTTAAATATTCCTTCATTTTTTTAAGCTATCACTTAATTAATGGTGTCAACATTTCAAAACTACTCTTTCCATCTGTTTTTCTCTCAGTAGTCTTCATTCGGGTATTCTTGGCTGCTGCCCTTTGCAACTTTATGATCCTCTCTTTCACATCATTTCCACTTTGTCTAATTTGAAACACTAAACATTAACTCTGACACTAAGAAGCTTGGCCACTCATATTATCCAAGAGAGCTTTAGCATGTTTAACATGGCTGTTTCAGTTAACCTCAAAAGGGGAGAAACATTTGCAACAGTTGGCATGTTATGGTAGGAGACATAGAATAGTACGAAACACATTTTAAAGTGTCCATGAAAAGAAAGATTAGACATCATAGCAATGAAAGTCCACTGATATGTTTAATTTCCCCTCTTTTTGGAAATAACTGTGCTTATATAATTTCTCAATTTCATCCATTATGAGGATATGCGTTAACTTTGTGTTCCTACCTTTCTTGCTGCCCGATTGACAAGTACTTTATGTAGAGATGTGGTCAAATTTAACTTCTTAAAACAAAGTCCAGAGATTCTTCCAGAGGAAGCCTTAATTTGAAAGAAAATTGAAACTTTATGGAGTTAAACATAATTTTAGCAATAAACATAAGGAATTCACTAGACATTTTGCAGATACTCACTAGCTTTTTAAATGAGTTTCCATTCTGAAAGAAAAAACATTTAAAAAAATACATTACTTGACTTTTAAAAACATTATTTGGATTAATACTATATGCCTCTAAATATATTCACATGAAACACGTTTTGTTTTAAGTACCAGAAGATAAATCTCAGTGAGTTGTTGAGTCCTTTCTTACTCTGGGAATACCTAATGTTGCAACATACTTCCACTACTAGATTTATGAAGAAATGACAAAGGAATAGATTATGACTTACCTGATTCATGGAACATTTTTCAATATGAGCAACTATAACTTCCCCAGGAATTCTTACTAAGATATAAGAAGCCATACTATACAATGCTGCATTATTTCCATCAAATGTAATAATGCTGAGTTCTGACAACATGGAACACCGACCTAAAAAGTGGTAGAGAGTAGATTTAGTCTATTAACTAGTTATTTGTATTACAGTAATGACGGCTCCTTTAAAAACATCTTTTAAATTAGTCTCCTTATGTTTGACAAAAAGCAACTCTAAAAGTTACTGGGAATCAAAATCATAAATCAAATGAAGAAAGTTCAACAATAACTTGCCTTGATGAGGTGATTGCTTCAAAAAGAATAATAATCTCCCCCGATTAAAAATTTATTGCCATTGTAAGGAATGCAGACTTACATGGACATTCCCACTCAGGGCAGCAAATATCGCTGTTCACTTGAACGGGTCTTCCCCTGAAACCACAGTCAGGCATTTCTATGTCCTTTGGGCAATTAAGAGACCAGTTGTACAACCTCCATTCCATATTAAGGCATATATATTGGGTACAATTATAAACAGGATCAAACTGTTGAGGCTGTTAATATAAAAGAAAATTAATGCATATTTTTCCATTTTCAACTAATTTTTGTTGTTGTTGTTGTTTTTTGCGGTACACAGGCCTCTCACTGTTGCGGCCTCTCCTGCTGCGGAGCACAGGCTCCGAACGCGCAGGCTCAGCGGCCAAGGCTCACGGGCCCAGCCGCTCCGCGGCACGGGGGACCTTCCTGGACCGGGGCACAAACCCGTGTCGCCTGCATCGGCAGGCGGACTCTCAACCACTGTGCCACCAGGGAAGCCCTCAACTAATGTTTTAAATTAATTTTTAAATTTCCCATTCACATTGCTTATAGTGTACATTTCCTAAATACAAAAGCTTTTGAAAGATGAACAATTAAAATTTCACTACAGCTTTTTGTTGAGGTATCCTCTCTGAAATACTCAGTATGAACTTCATTTAAACTTTACCTTAATATTGATTTGATTATCAGAATTGCCCAGATACCCAACTTCTGAGCAAACTGAAGTCTTGTCTTAAATTGTCTAGATTAGTGTTTTGCAAGCAGACTTATACAGTGGCAGTCAACCTTTCATATTATGTTGTATAAAGCTAGCATATGATTAAGACTTCCATTAATGTCAGTTTCAAAAAAAAAAAAATTACAACTTAATATTATCCAAATATTTAATTAAAAATCAAATGTGATATCAGTTTGACAGCACCTGGATAGAATCATTATAAATTACTTTTTATATATAGCTCACAGACTTCTAGATAAATAAATAAATAATAAATCAGTGGTAGATTTTTTAATAAATTACATTCTATATAAATTATAGTAATAACTATAGCAATGATAAATAATATAACACTTATGCTCCAGATGTTCTAATTAGTCCATTTTATTCCCACAAAAACACCCTCTGAGGTAGGAGCTAATATTTTTCCCTATTTCATAGATAGAAAATCAGGTTTAAGGGCAAATTAACTTGCCCTGAGTTTCATAGCTAGTAAATAATAGAGTCAGGACTTAAATTCAGGCATTGTTGCTCTGAAAACCAGTGCTCTTAATCACTACTCTAGACTGCATCTCAGGGGATGGAGGAAGAAAAATTATCATCTATTTAGCACCTATTATATATCATGCACTAACAAAGTAGCTTTTTTCACTTAATTCTCCCTAAATTTCGTGGGTCAGTTTCTATCATTCCAGTGTTATACATGATAAAAAACAAGGATAAGAGAGGGTAAATAGTTTTCTAAATAGTGAGACTATTAAGAAAACTATTTCAAGTATTCTAAAACTAAGAGAGGATTTCTCAGTTTAAAAGCCAAAAGTAGGCAAATAGTCAAGTTCAGTCTTGCATAATTTTCTGTGTATAAGTTGTATCAACTCCCAGGAAATGAAAGGAGATAGAAGAAAACTAAAACGCCTAAACACCACCTAAACCACCTAAAAATCTATACCTTCCACTCTACTGAAAGAATCTTTAACAAGGTCACCAATGAACTCCACGTTGCTAAATTCAATGATCAATTCTCAGACCTCATCTAGTTGACCTGTTAACATATTTAGTATAGCTTATTACTCCATCTTCCTTAATATTTTCTTTCATTGGCTTCCAGATCACCTACAATCTCCTCCATTTTCTTCTATTTCAGTGGTTAATATCCTTTGCATGTTTGTCGTTGTTTCTCAATCTGTTGAAGTTGTAGTGGCCCTTCTCTCTTCCCTGTCTTCACTCAATCCCTTTGTGATCTCATCTAATCCCACAATTTTAAATACCCTTTATCCACTGAGAATTACAAAAATTTCAACTTAACTTGATCTCTACCCTAAACTCCACTTGTGTTCACCAGGTCTGTGTACCCATAGCTTTTTGATGTCTAAGAGGAATCTTAATCTTTACGTGGCAAAACTGAACTCCTGACTAGACCCACCCCAGACCTTCACTTCCCACAATTTCCCCATCCTGATTAGCACCAACTTGATCCTTCGGCTGTTCAAGGCAAAACTCTTAGAACCCTTAATGCCTCTTTTTCATTCACACCTCACATCAATTCTTCAGCAATTTCCATAGCCTCTACCTTCAGAATAGATCCAGAACCCAGACATTTCTCACCATCTCCAATGCTATCACCTGGTCCAGATCACCACCAATCTCTTGCCTAAATTCCTGCGATAGCCTCCTAACTGGTTCTATTGTCTCTTTACACCCTACTCTCAACACAGCAGCTAAAATGATCCTGAAACAGATCAGATGGTAGAATTCCTCGGCCCAGAAATCTCCCTTTTCTCTTCCTGTGTCATTTAGAATGAAAGCCACAGTCTTCACAATCATCCACAAGGCCTTACATAATCTAATTTATTTCCTACTATTTTACTCCTTGCTATTCTCTTTTTGTTTTAAGATGTTAGGTACATTCTCAGCTCAGGGCCTTTGCACTGGGCTGGCCCCTCTGCCTGGAATGCTGTTGCCCTGGTTCTTTGCGTGGTTCACTCTTTCACTTCTTCAGATTTTCTGCTCTAAAGTAACAGTCATTTTCTCAGTGAGGATCAGTGAGGATCATTTCATTGAAAATAGTTTTATTTTTTTCCTGAGCAGCAATCTCTAGCATTTTACATAACTTGGTAATTTACTTTGCTTATTGGCTGTTTCAGAATCCAATAAAATGTAAACTCCATAAAAACAGGAATTTTGCCTGCTTTTATATTGTTTTATTTATGGTACCTGACTAGTTCCTAGCCAGAAATAGTGCTAAATGAATATTGGTTGAATAAATCATTGGTTTATCAGAACATGTAGCATACTTGGAGTAAGGAGATAATTTCTCAAGTTTCAGCCAAGACAATTACTAGCTCTGGGATTCAATGACCTTATCTTTTTTTGCTTACTAGTATATATTTGTCATCTTGCACAGTGCCCGGCATATAGTAGCTGCTTAATAAATATTTTTGAATGCCCAAAGAGAAGCCCACAATATACTCTTTATTATTATAAAGAATTATTATCATTAAAGAATTATTAAAGATAATTATTATTAAGTTAATAAATTATCCAATTAATAAATCAATAAATAAAAGTATTAAGTTATCACAATTATTATTACACCTATCACACAATTACTACTATTAAGGAATCATCCTTAAGACTTCTTTTGCATTTTATTTGTTTTTCTTAATGTGACCAGAGTCTAATTAATAAGAAATATCTGACAGTTAAGGAAATAAAATTGTTAAAATGTAATGCTTATTTAATTTAGCAAAGGAAGACTAGAGAGCATACCAAAAGAAGTTTAATAGTATCTGGATAGTGATACAGACACATGAATAGACACAATAAGGAAATGACAAATAGCTGAAGAGATTACTCAGTCATACCTCACATTCCAAACCTGTCGTAGGTGTTAGCTTGTCAAACGCAGTGAAGTCTGATGGAGTAATCATTTCTGAAGGAAATGAAGAGGTCCCCTGCATTAGTGGAGTGGTATTGATCATATATAAAATTCATTTGTGATAGAGACCATGCTAAGCAATTTTATATAGATTATTTCATTTAATTCTAACAAGAACCCTGTGAAGTAGATAATAATATTATTGTCATTTTACAGATAAGGAGACTAAGGTGTAGAGAGGTAAGCTGGTAAGTGTCAGAGGCAGAATTCGAACCTGGCAATTTTGATTCCAGAGCACTGGCTTTTAAGCACCATCCTAGAAACATCTTCACTGCCTCGTTGGTGTCAACACAATTGTTTGAACAGGTAGAAATATCAATAGTATCACTAAAGATTGCTCAGGAGTTACAAATTTTGTTGCATTTCTAAAATGAGTAGTGAGGTTGATTCATTTCCCTGGTGAATCTCTAAAATGTTTTCCTTGCAAGCAGAATAGTTGATGCTGTGGACCATTGGAGACCCCAGTTGGTGGGTGTGGCAAAGGAGTTATCCATGGAAAGGGAAAACACAACTGGTAAACACATTTGTAAGACTTCTTCCAAAGCTTTTTGTTAGTACTAAAGGTATCTCTAAAATATTCAAAGTCTGAAGGACTGTACAAGAGTGAAAATGAAAGGCTGAAATTTTGTCTAGCTGTAACTGCAGTGTCCATTGTTGATACCATCTAAAAATGACTATATTAGTTTCCTATAACAGCTGTATTGAAATTTTGTCTAGCTGTAACTGCAGTGTCCATTGTTGATACCATCTAAAAATGACTATATTAGTTTCCTATAACAGCTGTAAACAAATTATTACAAATTTAGTGTTTTGAAACATCATCAAATTATTATCTTGTGGTTCTGGAAGTCTGAAGTCCTAAAATCAAGATATCAGCAAGGGCTGTGCTCCTTCTGGAGCCCCTATGGAAGAATCTGTTTCCTTGCCTTTTCCAACTATGGATTGCCTGAATACTTTGACTCATGGTCCCTTCTTCCATCTTCAAAGGCACAGAATAATATCTTCAAATCTCAATTTCTCTCTCTTTCTCTCCCTCCCTCCCTTTCTCCTTCCCTGCTGATTCTGACATCTGACATGTGACACCTTCTCTGACTCTGGCCCTGCTCCTTCTCTTTTATAAGGACCCTTGTGATTACATTGGGCTCCCATGGATAATCCAGGATAACTTCCCCATCTCAGAACTGTTAACTTTATCACATCTGTAAAGTCCCTTTAGCATGTAAGGTCCCATATTTATAAATTCTGGGGATTTAAGACATGGACATCTTTGGAGGGCCATTATTCAGCCTACCACAATGACATTAGATAAAACTTTTATTTTTTTGTTAAATAAATTCCATAAATAACCTTAATTTTGTACTTATTTTATGGCTTCTAACTTACAAAATAAATGAAGTAGAATAAAAATCCCCATTGTTTGGTCCTATAAACAGTGTTCATGGTATATTAGATGTTGTATCTTCTAGAGAATATGATATTTTCACAGACTTAAATATCTTCATTTCCATCATCATAAATTTTTTTTTTTTTTTTTTTTTTTGCTCACTGTTGTGGCCTCTTCCGTTGCGGAGCACAGGCTCCGGATGCGCAGGCTCAGCGGCCATGGCTCACGGGCCCAGCCGCTCCACAGCATGTGGGATCTTCCCGGACCGGGGCACGAACCCGTGTCCCCTGCATTGGCAGGCGGACTCTCAACTACTGCGCCACCAGGGAAGCCCCTATCATAAATGTTTAAGCAAAGTAATAGGAGACAAAGTTCCAGCCCAGAGTGAGCACAGAGTCATGAAAAATTCTGATAACTAGGAGTCTGAGTGGTCTCAGCAATAAAGTAGTCCATTGTTTTCTAAAATCTTCAATGGGTTATAAGCACTGTCTTGGGGTATAATTATAATAATCAAGCTTGTCGTAGTAACTACAGCTTTGTAGTAAGTTTTAAATTGGAAAGTATGAGTCCTACAACTTTGTCCTTTTTCAAGATTGTTTTGGCTATTCTAGGTTCCCTGCATTTCCATATGAATGTAGGGTCAGTTTGTCAATTTCTGCAAAGAAGTAACAGATTTTTATAGGTATTGCATTAAATCTGTAAATAAAATTTGGGAGTATTGTCCTTTTAGCAATATTAAGTCTTCCAGGAACATGAGATGGCTTTCCATTTATTTTGATCTTCCTAATTCCTTCAATAACATTTTATAGTTTTCAATGTACAAGTCATATACTTCTTTTGCCAAATGTATTCCTACATATTTTATGCTACTGTAAATAGAATTGCTTTCTTCATTTCATTTTTAGATTGTTCATTGCTAGTACATAGAAACACAATTGATTTTAGTCACTGGTCTTTTTTTCTCCAAGTTTGTTGATGTATTACTATTTGCCCATTAATTAGTGCTAACAGGTTTTAGTGGATTCTTTAGAATAATCTGTATACAGGATCATATCATCTACAAATAAAAATAATTTTACAGGGTAGTTTTCTTACTCCTGAGGGTCATGGAGCAAAATCTATCTCCCCAATATAGTGACCACGGTACTTTAAATTGTTTTAGATGTTTAAAATATACAATGACTATTGATTTGGGGGGATATTACAGAATGCAAAGTAGACAGCAGTACTTAGAGGAATTAACAGTGTATGTCCCAGATTTAGTACATACAGTGTTATTCTAAACTCATTCACTCTGTAGATTATACAACACAAGAAAAGTACCACCAGCCCCTCTCAAAATATGCTTTCAACTATACTAAATTCACTGATGCCTAAAATTTTACAGCAGTAGAGTAATTCCTCATCTCTACAGTGCTAATAACAAGACCTCTCTCTTTGCTTTCTCATAAAGATTAAATATATGCAAAGTCTGTACTCCAATGCCTGATACATAGTAAGTACTCAGTAAATGGTAGCTATTAAGAATAGGAGTAATGAGTTGGGGAGGAACAAAGATGGTGGAGTAGAAGGACGTGCTCTCACTCCCTCTTGTGAGAACACCAGAATCACAACTAGCTGCTGGACAATCATCGACAGGAAGACACTGGAACTCACCAAAAAAGATACTCCACATCCAAAGACAAAGGAGAAGCCACAATGAGATGGTAGGAGGGGCACAATAACAGTAAAATCAAACCCCATAACTGGTGGGTGGGTGACTCACAGACTGGAGAACACTTATACCACAGATGTCCACCCACTAGAGTGAAGGTTCTGAACCCCACGTCAGGCTTCCTAACCTGGGGGTCCAGCAACGGGAGGAGGAATTCCTAGAGAATCAGACTTTGAAGCCTAGTGGGAATTGATTGCAGGACTTCGACAGGACTGGGGGAAACAGAGACTCCACTCTTGGAGGGCACACACAAAGTAGTGTGCACATCGGGACCCAGGGGAGGGAGCAGTGACCCCGGGGTAACTGAATCAGACCTACCTGCTAGTGCTGGAGGGTCTCCTGCAGAGGAAGGGGTTGGCTCTGTTTCACCATGGGGACAAGAACACTGGCAGCAGAAGTTCTGGGAAGTACTCCTTGGGGTAAGCCCTCCCAGAGTCTGTCATTAGCCCCACCAAAGAGCCCAGGTAGGCTCCAGTGTTGGGTTGCCTCAGGGCAAACAACCAACAGGGAGGGAACCCAGCCCCATCCATCAACAGTCAAGCGGAGTAAAGTTTTACTGAGCTCTGCCCACCAGAGCAACACTCAGTTCTACCCACCACCAGTCCCTCCCATCAAGCCTCTTAGATAGCCTCATCCACCAGAGCGCAGACAGCAGAAGCAAGAAGAACTACAATCCTGCAGTCTGTGGAACAAAAACCACATTCACAGAAAGATAGACAAGATGAAAAGGCAGAGGGCTATATACCAAATGAAGGAACAAGATAAAACCCCAGAAAAACAACTAAATGAAGTGGAGATAGGCAACCTTCCAGAAAAAGAATTCAGAATAATGACAGTGAAGATGATCCAGGACCTTGGAAAAAGAGTGGAGGCAAACATCCAGAAGATGCAAGAAATGTTTAACAAAGACCTAGAAGAAATAAAAAACAAACAAACAGAGATGAACAATACAATAACTAAAATGAAAACTACACTAAAAGGAATCAATAGCAAAATAACTGAGGCAGAAGAACGGATAAGTGACCTGGAAGACAGAATGGTGGAATTCACTGCTGTGGAACAGACTAATGAAAAAAGAATGAAAAGAAATGAAGACAGCCTAAGAGACCTCTGGGACAACATTAAACGCAACAACATTTGCATTATAGGGGTCCCAGAAGGAGAAGAGAGAGAGAAAGGACCAGAGAAAATATTTGAAGAGATTATAGTCGAAAACTTCCCTAACATGGGAAAGGAAATAGCCACCCAAGTCCAGGAAGTGCAGAGAGTCCCATACAGGATAAACCCAAGGAGAAACACGCCGAGACACACAGTAATCAAATTGGCAAAAACTAAAGACAAAAATTATTGAAAGCAGCAAGGGAAGAATGACAAATAACATACAAGGGAACTCTCATAAGGTTAACAGCTGATTTCTCAGCAGAAACTCTACAAGCCAGAAGGGAGTGGCATGATATATTTAAAGTGATGAAAGGGAAGAACTTACAACCAAGATTACTCTACCTGGCAAGGATCTCATTCAGATTCGATGGAGAAATCAAAAGCTTTACAGACAAGCAAAAGCTAAGAGAATTCAGCACCACCAAACCAGCTTTACAACAAATGCTAAAGGAACTTCTCTAAGTGGGAAACACAAGAGAAGAAAAGGACCTACAAAAACAAACCCAAAACAATTAAGAAAATGTTCATAGGAACATATATATCGATAATTACCTTAAACGTGAATAGATTAAATGCTCCAAAGAAAAGACACAGGCTTGCTGAATGGATACAAAAACAAGACCCACATATATATGCTGTCTACAAGAGACCCACTTCAGACCTAGGGACACATACAGACTGAAAGTGAGGGGATAGAAAAAGATATTCCATGCAAAGGGAAATCAAAAGAAAGCTGGAGTAGCTATACTCATATCAGATAAAATAGACTTTAAAATAAAGAATGTTACAAGAGACAAGGAAGGACACTACATAATGATCAAGGGATCAATCCAAGAAGAAGATATAACAATTATAAATGTATATGCACCCAACATAGGAGCACCTCAATACATAAGGCAACTGCTAACAGCTATAAAAAGAGGAAATTGACAGTAACACAATATTAGTGGGGGACTTTAACACCTCACTTACACCAATGGACGGATCATCCAGACAGAAAATTAACAAAAAAACACAAGCTTTAAATGACACAATAGATCAGATAGATTTAATTGATATTTATAAAACATTCCATCCAAAAACAGCAGATTACACTTTCTTCTCAAGTGCACATGGAACATCCTCCAGGATAGATCATATCTTGGGTCACAAATCAAGCCTCAGAAATTTAAGAAAATTGAAATCATATCAAGCATCTTTTCTGACCATAACGCTATGAGATTAGAAATGAATTACACGGAAAAAAACATAAAAAACACAAACACATGGCGGCTAAACAATACATTACTAAATAACCAAGAGATCACTGAAGAAATCAAAGAGGAAATCAAAAAATACCTAGAGACAAATGACAATGAAAACACGACGATGCAAAACCTATGGGATGCAGCAAAAGCCGTTCTAAGAGGGAAGTTTATAGCTATAAAAGCCTACCTCAAGAAACAAGAAAAATCTCAAGTAAACAATCTAACCTTACACCTAAAGGAACTAGAGAGAGAAGAACAAACAAAACACAAAGTTAGCAGAAGGAAAGAAATCATAAAGATCAGAGCAGAAATAAATGAAATAGAAACAAAGAAAACAATAGCAATGATCAATAAAACTAGAAGCTGGTTCTTTGAGAAGGTAAACAAAATTGATAAACCATTAGCCAGACTCGTCAAGAAAAAGGGAGAGGACTCAAATCAATAAAATTAGAAATGAAAAAGGAGAAGTTACAACAGACACTGCAGAAATACAAAGCATCCTAAGACTACTACAAGCAACTCTATGCCAATAAAAGGGACAACCTGGAAGAAATGGACAAATTCTTAGAAAGGTATAACCTTCCAAGACTGAACCAGGAAGAAACAGAAAATATGAACAGACCAATCACAAGTAATGAAATTGAAACTGTGATTAAAAATCTTCCAACAAACAAAAGTCCAGGACCAGATGGCTTCACAGGTGAATTCTATCAAACATTTAGAGAAGAGCTAACA